>CM072996.1:26452167-26679667 GCA_037038555.1 Rhynchonycteris naso | reverse complement strand
TCAGGAACAGTGATCTGCTCAAAATCACAGACAGCAAGGTACCCAAGGAGGCTCTCTGGGAAAGGTCTACCCGCATTCCTGCCAGGACCCTGCAGGCCTCCCCCATGCCTCCGCTACACCCCCATCACAGTCCTTTCCCCCTCACTGGACAGCTGGGCCTGGGCTAGGCTGGCTGCTCCTCCAGCGCCAGGGTGGGGAGGTGCTTCTGAGACCCGCAGGATGCCGAGGGGGCCGATCTATGTCCGGGCCATAGCTTTCCTTCCCGTGCCCTCCCCACGGGCTGGCTGCTGGATGTCCCAATGGTCCATTGCGGGGCCTGCAGCGGTCACGCGCGCTGGAAGAAAGAGGATGGGGGAAGGAGGGAAAGGCTCTTTCAAAGCACTCCCGGGGCCGAGGGGCGAACAAGCCTCCGTGCTGCCGCTCCCTGCAGGGAACTAGCATCTCCGAACCAGACCGGTCCGGCGGTGCCGCGCATGCGCGGAGCGCTCCTTGCCCCCCTTGCACGGGCCGCCCTTTCACCCTGGCAACCGCGGCGACAACGGCGCGCGCGCATGGGCTGGGCGCGGGCCGGGCTGGGCCGGGCTGGGCCGGGAGACACCGCTGCGGGCCGAGGCTGAGGCGGCGGCGGCGGCGGCGGCCCACGTAGCGGTTCTGGCGTGTCGGGCCTCCCTCCGCCTCCTCGCGCAGACCGCCGACGCGGTTTCGGTCCAGCAGGCTTAGACCTGACCATGGACTCCCAGAAAGTAAGCGCGGAGGGGCGCTGCCGGCGAGGCCGGGCGGGGGTGGGCGGGGCGCCCCGGGCCGGGGGGCTCTGGGCGGTGGGCGCGCGGGGCCCGGCAGGGCCCGGCGGGGCGGCGGGGAGGCCGCCGGCTTTCCTTCCTTAGGGAGCGAGGCGCGCCCGCCGGGCTGTGGGACCGCGCCCGGTGACCTGGGCTGGCCTCTGCCCTGCACCTGGTCCTGGGACCCGGCTCCTTAAGGGAAAGAGGGAGGCGGCCCTGTTTCTTAATCCATTTCTGCAGCGCTGCAGGCCCCCGCTGCCTCCCGCAGCCCCCCAGCGTACTGGTGAGGGTCTGACCCACCTAAGCATGTGGGACGCCGAGGCACATGGGGTCCACCTGCTGACGTCGGCGCTGATGCCCTTTCCTGGACCCTGCCCTGTCCCAGGACTCTTGGCACAACCCCTGCTCCTTTAGATGGGCCACATCCCCTTGCATCGTCCCTGCGGCCCTCGAGGCCAGTTCTTAAGCAGAGCTTAGTGTTCAGGGTGGGTTGCATTGAGCGGAAAAAACTCGAGTTGTCAGGGCAGCGGTCGCACCCTCTTTGACCGGTTCGGTGTTGCTGGTCACAGTTACCTGAGTGGTGATTGTGGCATAATTTATACTTTCGGAACAAGTGAAGGAAAGAATTGAGACCTAGCCGGTTCAAGTTAAGAATTTTTTTTTAAAAGAACATAGCCAATGTTTTGAGTACCATTAGAAGTGAGTTATTGATATTCAGGCATAATCCTTATGTAGAAATCAACCACCCTGTTCTCTTTGTTAGATGATAGTAATTGAAATATAGTACAGTAAGGAAACACAGTGTTATTAATAATGTAGCAGGGAAAAACAAGGGCATATCCAAGAGGCCATTTTTTTTCTATTATTAGATAGCCCTGGAAAGACTGATTAGAGGAATGTTTTCTATAATTTTTCCAGGCTTCGCCTCCTTGGGGAGCACTAGGGGCATGAGAGAGTAGTGTGGTGATGTGTTAAGTGTTGACTATTACAGTCTTTAACAAATGTGCATGGGATCTCATTGTACCTTGAAACACAGTTGGGTATACTCAGTTATTTGTATGACTATCAGACATTTAAAAAACTACATTTTGAGTGTTTTGGATATGTACATGTTTAAAACATCTCTGACTAAATTTGTAAAACATATCACAGCTTGTTTAACTTTTGAGGTAAAAGTCATGATGTCTGAATGGACATTATTAGCTCAGGGCAGGTAGAAGTGCAAAACTTGGGAGTCCAGACACTTGGCTTCTATGTTGCTCTTGACTGACAGTGTGATATGGAGCAAATCACTTAGCTGTGGTTAATCTACTTTCTCATCTATGCAGGGGAAGGAAGAATATTTTGTAGGGTTATTGTAAAAATATTATTTATTATGACAACATATACAGTGTTCTTAAAGTTTATAAAAGTACTAACTAGTCTATGTGCTATAAAATAGAATTTTAAAAAGTATTTTAATATGAATCATCTTATTTTGCCAGGGTATGCATTAATCCTCACTTTGATGAGGACTTCTGGAGGGTGTAACTTCTGCAAGGTCATATTACTAGTCATAGGGCTAAGATTTGAACTTATTTGGTTTCCTTCCAAGTGATATGTACAAGAACCAATTTGTACCATGTTCGTTTTTCTCAGAGGAAACAAGAATTAAATAGCCTTTCTTACTGGTACTAATATAGCCTGTGATAACTTTGAGATTCAACTTATCCACATCAGAAAATGTGTTGAATTTCATTGGTGGTTCATATAATATTTTTAATTTAGAAAACCTTTTATTTTGTTTTATAGCTTAAAATAAGTATCTGGTGTTAATACTTATAACCATGAATTATTATCCTGAATTAATGCAGAATCAATTATATACTGGGTGTGGCAAAAGTAGGTTTAAAGTTGTTCATATGAAAAAATCATACAATAATTAATAAATAATAGAATAAACTCTGTTTAGCATATTCATAACTATAAACCTACCTTTGTCCCATCCTCCAACTAATAATGAACTAAATTATATGTTTATTTTTCTTTAAATAAGATAGTAGTATACCCCAGCATGATTTTTCTTTCCTATTGTAGAATATTAACAATAGAAATAGTAGCTGGGATTATTTCTTAGTCAGTGTAGGAAATGGTTAGGTACTTTAAATTGCAGAGAATGAGGATAGCTTGAATATTTGTTTTTGTAAGGCAGTGGGATTTGGGCTTCAAATTATTAAGAGGATGGCGTTGGAGCCAGGTCTCCTGTCCTATTACTTATGAGCTGAATGAGCGTAATTTGCTGTGTGTCTCTGTTTACTCATCTATAAAATAGAGATAATAATAGAAAGGGTTACTTTTTAATAGATCGTGTTAATTTTTAAAAATCATTTGCTGCCTAACACATGTGAGTACTCTCTGTTAGCTGTTATTAATTTTATAATCCCAACTTTAAAATAACTTTCTCCTTTTGTTGGTAATTTATATAACTAGTTTTCTAATCCAATCTAGCTATTTCCTTTTTTACTCTTGCCCTTAAATTTTAAAGTATGTTTTCTGTTTTATATCTGTAATAAATGATTTCACATGGTGGTGCCAAAGAAGAGTTGTGAAGTCCTCATTGAAAGAGGATTGGAAGTTCTGACTCATGCAAATCTGACAATAGAGGTTGACTGGACAGTCTTACAGGAGTTTGATGGTGGCTCGTCAGCAAGCGGATTAGCTTGACCAGCTGCTTTTTTTTTTTTTGTCTGTGAAAATAACTTGGACTTTAGTGTTGTGTTAGCAACAGATGCTCTGTTTGAGTAAAGGAAGAAAATATAATTGCCTTGGGTATGTAAGGCATACTGTCGGATACAGAAAACCACAGTATTATCTCCTAGAAATAAACAGAGGGATTTTGTTTATATCGAGTTTCTGGGACACTTTTGTGAACAGGATGTGTTATGGATAGGTGGCTTTGTTTGATATTCAAACCTTTTGATTATGTCCTTATGTGGTTTTAAGATAAAATCCCAAAGGTTTCTTTACCTAATGGAATGTGTATATTCAAAGAAACCATTGAAACAAGTAAGACATTTGCAATTTTTAAGACAGTTAGCACTTAGAATTTGATAGTTTAAGTTAAATTCTTGTACAGGAGATCATTCACGTTCATAGGGATTGCTGTTTCTAGGAAAAGATACATACTGTAGGGATAATAAAGATAGAGAGGAAGCCAGAAAGCATCCCAGGGGAAAGATGTCATCAAGAGCATACATTGTCAATTGTTTGCTTTTCCCCACTTTTTCCTGTGTATTCTTTACTTTCTATTACTTGGAAAGGGTTAGTGACTGTACGGTGAGGCTTGACTGTGTAAGACTGGACACAAGCCCAGAGTGGGGACATTAAACTGAGTAGGGGCGTTTCAAGCATGGCAGTCTGCAGCCAGTAGCATGTTTAAACTTGGCCTCCTTATCCTTGTTACCTCCTCCTCTCTGGTAATGGCTGCCTTTTGCCTTCATATTGTATTCTAGCAAATCAGAGACCTATCCAGATAACCTCTCAACGGTCTGCTGTTTCAAAATTATTCCTTATTAAATTGTTTTTCCTGGAAAAAGGAAATAAAAATTGAATATTGTACTGTATCTAGGATTGTGTTAGACTGCTTTAAACACCTACAGCAGCTATTCTTCCTGTTGCACAGATATGGAAAATGAAACTCAGGTTAAGGGACTTGTTCAGAGTCACACAGCTAGCGAATGGTAGTCTGGAGTCAAAGCAGGTTTATCTTCACAAGCTCTTTTCATTATCACCCTTGCCTAAAACCTTTGCCTTTAAATGGTGGTCTGATTGAATTAAAACTTAAGATATTAACAGGAATAAACTCCTATAAAGTAATTTTTTAAAAGAAGCTAGTTAAAGCTAGTGTAAAAATAGTTGATAGAAGGCATAGGACATAATTTATACTGCTCACAAAAATTAGGGGATGTTTCAAAATGAATATGAAGCGATAAAAAGAAGCATTTGATTTTTTTATTAAACAAGAACATCAGAAAAGCAAACAACAAGTCAAAGAAAGTTGTTCAGTTATGCAAATGAGGTACAAAACCACTTTTTATTTCATTGGTGAAAATACACTGTTCAGAAGGCTGAAAGGACTGGAGTTCTGCCATTCCCGGATCCGCTAACTTTTGTGAGCGGTGTAGGTAAGAACCAGGAACGTGGTCTTTCTTGCTGTCCCACATAAAGTCATTGTTCCTCTGAGGTATATACAGAGTAGGATAAAAGTAGGTTTACAGCTGTTCGTATGGAAAATCATACAGTAATCAATCAAATATAATATAAGAATGAACTCTGTTTCTATACTCACAGATGTAAAACCACTTTTGCCCAAACCTGGATATCTTTCCTCTCTTCAGCTCTCTTTCTTTTTTGAGGGAGGGTCTGACTTTCTAGAGTAGAGCTGTGAGCAAGATGCTGTAAGTGGGGTTTATACACCCAGCCAGGCACAACTGCAAACATGCCTGTGGAATGGATCAAAGTAATCTGGGGTGGTGTACAAGGCATGGGTACCCTCTTCAGAGGATCATACTGACATACTCCTGATCACTTTATTTAAATACAGATATCTTTATTTCTTATTGAACTTGGCAGTTTAAGAATTTAGAAAAATAATAAAGCAGGCCTTATTTAAAACTTCTTTTTATTTTATTCATTTTAGAGAGGAGACACAGAGTGAGAGAGAGAGAGAGAAAGAAAGAGAGAAAGGAGAGAGGAGCTAGAAGCATCAACTCCCCTATGTGCCTTGACCAGACCAGTGCAGGGTTTTGAACTGGCAACCTCAGTGTTCCCAGGTCGACGCTTTATCCACTGCGCCACCCCGGGTCAGGCCAAAGCAGGCCTTATTTTAAAAATAATTTAACACATTGCTTCTTTGCAATGCCTAGCTAGTGTAAGCAGAATTATTTGTGCAGCAAACACATTGAATGTCTTCCTTAGTGTCCAGTCCACGATGGACAATATTATGAAGTTGATGGGTTTTGTCTCCAGCTTCCTTTTTATACCCTCAGTTGGCACTTTTTCCCAGGCACAAGGTTCTGATAGCATCTGGTTTTAGTTATTGATACTTGTTGATGGATAGCTAACTATATTTTCAACAAATTTGTAATAAAGTGTTAGCACAGCCAACCTGTGTACTTTTGTTACACTATAAATAATACAATATAAGCATTGTAATTGTAATACAAAATAAATATAAGTAATGCAAGTTTATCATAGGAAAATAGAAAATATAGATAAGTGAAAATAAGAGTCACCAATAATCCTGCCACCCAGATATAACCTCTTTTAACATTTGTATGTATTATATTTTAGTCTCATTTTTTATGCATATAGAAACTTAAAAACTATGGTATTGTGCTTCATATACTGCTTTATAATTTGTCTTTTAATATATTATGAATCTTTTACTATGTTAGTATCATTCTGCAACACTTTTAATGATCCAAAAGTTATTTACTTTTTTTGTGACAGAACAGAGAGAGGGTCAGACAGACAGGAAGGGAGAGAGAGAGATAAGAAGCATCATTTCTTCACTGTGGTACCTTAGTTGCTCATTGTTTGCTTTCTCATATGTGCCTTGACCAGGGTGCGTCAGCAGAACAAGTGACCCCTTGCTCAAGCCAGCAACCTTGGGCTCAAGCCAGTGACCTTGGGCTTCAAGCTAGCGATCTTTGGGCTCAAACCAGCGACTATGGGGTCATGTCTATGATCCTTTGTGCAAGCCAGCGACCCCGTGCTCAAGCCAGCGTCCTTTGTATTTTGAACATGGGTCCTATGCGTCCCAGTCCAATGCTTTAGCTACTGCATCACCACCTAGTCAGACCAAAAGGATTCTTTTATATGGATATATTACTTGATTTTTAATCAGTACTTTTGTTGTGTATATATGTTGGTCCCATCTTTTTGGTGTTATAAATCATTTTAAGATGAACACCCTTGTAGCCAAGTCTCTATTTAAACTCTTATTTACTTAATAGTTAGAACTAGAATTATTGAGTTAATGTGTATATACTTTAAAAAATCTTTTGGTGTGTATTGCCAAGTTGCCCTTCAGAAGGGTTTATACTGCATTACCTGAGAGTAACCCTATCTCCATTCCCGCTCCACCTCCCCTTAATTAGATGGTGGGACCCCTGGTTTTCTGGGTTGAGTATGAGCTTTCTAAAATTCACTGGATGTAGCAGTCAGTTCATAGGTCACTGAATGTGGATAAGGCTTCAGTCTCTGACATAATGTATTTTCTTAAGTTCAAGATAAGAAAGTATCTCCTGTTCTGCCCTGGTATCTTACAAGTGGGGTCGGTGAAATAGAGTGTTCCTACCAGGTCTCTTACTAGATTTTTTCCTGTGGATTACCTCAGTTGCTTCTGTTATAGGTAATATTCCAAATTGTTTCACTGTTAGAAAGGGTGTGGCTTTCCACTAGTTAGCTATTTATGATGATCAGATTCCTGAATTTCTCAACAATATGTAATTCTTCTTTTTCCGCTCCTTGCATCATATCTGAGTACAATACTCTTGTTTGCGTTGCCATAGGCATGGTTAGCTGGTAAGATTCTGGTTGTTTAACTTACCAGCTGGAGATAGAGCTTTCTGGATTTTACTCTTGTTACCTAATTTAAAGGAGAGTTCTGTGATGTAGGAGCTTTCAATTAGTGTGCTGCAAGAATTTTTAAAACATGCAAAACCTGACTTTTTTTTTTATATTGAAAAGCCAATCATGTCCGCTTTATTGATCTTATCACACTAACTGTAAATAATTTATTAGGGGTGGAGGGGCAAAATAAAGAGAAAGTCACTGTCATCCACTCAGGGTACAAATAAAAATATCCTACAATTATTGTAGTTATATGTTATCTTCTTTATCACAAAAACTGTGAGCAAGGGGCACAAACCATAAAACCTAATATACCAAATAAAAGTTTAAATTCTGCTGAGACCAATTTAAGTACCCTAAGATGATAAAAATACTGATGACAATGGCAAAAGATTAATATTCTTTTTTTTATTTTTGGAGTGACACTGGTTAACATAATTACACAGGTTTCAGGTGCCCAGTTCTGTAACACATCTCTACACTGTATCGTGTGTTCACAAAACCTGACAATTTAGTGTCGGGGCACTGACCCCCTTTTCCTTAGATTGTCAAATAAAACAATGACAATAGCCAGTGTAAATATTATACCTATTATTTTGTCAGATTGGGAAAATATATTTTTTTGGTAAGCTGCAGAATTTTAGTAATTAGTTTATGTGTACCATGTGATGAAAAAGGTTGAACATCTCTGTAGATCACGCTAGAGCAGTGGTTCTTAATCTGGGTTCTATCGAACCCTAGGGATTCGATGAGTCGTTCTCAGGGGTTCAGAGAAGCTTCTGCCGCGGAGGCCTGAATGAAGTAATACCATAATTTGTTGTGAGTTCATGCACTTTGTTGGTTTTGTTCTTTGAGCAAGGTGATGTTCATGCACAGCTCATTTTGTGCACCAGTAAAAAAACATATACCTATGTCTTGAATTTGGAAGAAAAAATCATATTTTATTTATCACTAAAGAAGGGTTCGGTGAATGCGCATATGAAACTGGTAGGTTCAGTACCTCAAAAAAGGTTAAGAACCACTGCGCTAGAGTGATGCAGGTGGCATCATTCCTTGTGGCATTAGGATATCCAGTAATACTATATATTGGTTTCATTGATTCTTTTCTCTGGTTGTAGGAGCAGTATAATTTTTTGTTCAGTACCTATCAGTGTAAGCAGTCTAGGGTAGTGTCAACGTATATGCTTTGAGACAACTTCCTGTATTTGAATTATGACTTGATAACTATGTGATCTAAGAATGTTTCTTCATTTTTATTAACCTTCCCTTTTTTTAACCATAAGAATCAATCATAAATTTCAAAAATCTATTGTGAATATTAAAAGACATTCCTTGTTCATAGCTTAGGACAGTGCCTGACACACAGAAAATACATAATGAATATGAACTGAAACAACTGTATTAATAGTTTGATCCTGTTAAGTTGTAGATTGATTAATAATTAGTGATATTTGCCGTGGTTTTAGATTTGTGTGTCTCAACTGTCTGAAATACTAATGTAGAATTTGAATTAGAAATCTGGTGACTGGTGTGTGACCAAAGGATTGTGTCTGAGATTGCCTCCACACACTTCTCTGGAGACTTATGTCCTATATTTTACTATGATGCAGCATATCTTCAGACCTACATTACCTAGAACTTTTAGTTATGGCCCCCTCACATCTTGCAAAATAGTAGATACTGGTCAGAAACCATATATCAAACTGTTTCTTAATTATGACCACTTGGATATTGATACCTTTGGATTCAGAGTAGCATGTAAACCTGGGTTTAATGGTTTTCTGCCACTGACTCCAGGAACAGGAAGTTTCTGCATCGTAACTGCAGAAGCTTGTTGCACTGAATAGTTTTGCAGTTAAATTGACCAAATAGGCAGAGTTTTCTGTTGGATGCAGCAGAATTAAGACTGACATTTGTATTGGTCATCTTCACATATATTAAGTTAAAACCGTGCGATTTCCAATGGTGAAAGTCATCATGTTATCAGACTTATAAGATGATATATGCCCGTAGTAAGAATAGGTAGGTGTTCTGTTGCCCTTGTATCTGGCAGGATGGTATGTGTTACAACCTATTGATTGGCTCCAGTTTTTTTCCAGCCTTCAAGTAAAATCTTAGTCTTTTGGTGCCTTTGGATAATGTTCTGACCACCTTTTTGTGAACCTCTGATCTTTGCTCTCATGAAGTACAGTATAATAGTTAAGAGCACGGACACAGGCAGATTGGCCTAAATTTGAGTCCTGGTTCTGCCTTGTATTAACTCTGAGATCCTGGGCAAGGTCCTTAACCTCCCTATATTTAAGCCTCCGAATTGGAAAATGGGGATAATAGTCGTAGCCTACCTCATTGGATTCTTGAGAGGATGAAATGAATTCAGGTATCCCCTGCTTTTTGAAGCTTTGCTTTGAGCCACTTCACATTTACATAAGACTTATATTGTTAATATGTGTTTTCACTAATCAAAAGAAATCTGAAGATTTTTGCTTGTAAGGTATTTTTCCCCGCCGAGAAAGAAGGAAGAGGGGGGCCGGAGAGCCACAAAGTGTGTGATAATAAAAGGCTTTATTAAGTACCACACATCCCACCCAACCATGTTCCCTAGCCCTGGGGACAGAGGCTCTGGAAATTGTGCGAATTAGACTGCGTGAGATGTATTTAAAGGGGTCCTAGGGGTCCTTCAGGGTCGTCGAGCTAATATGATGTGAAATCTCACTGGCAGACAGACAGTCAATCTTCTCCCAAGGTCTCCTGGGAAGGTTCTTTTTGGCGCTCAAGAACCTGGGCGGTCCTAGCCAAAGTCTGGGGTCTGAGTTCCTCACGTGACTGTCCCCCATTGCTAACCACCCTGCATTGCTTTTGCAAAAAAAAGCTAAAAGCACAAATAGTGTTGAGCATTTGTTTTGCAGCCAGCTGTTACAGAGGCCGCATGCACTCCGAGCAGCAAGAGTGGTCCTGCCAAGCTCCTTTCCCGCCATGTACTCAGCGTCCAGTCTCCAATGGCTTTGAACTTTGTCTGAGCATCTGTGCTTTATCTCGACTTACTTTGTGCATTCCTGCTTTTGCTATATGTTGGTATTTTGTTAAGTTTTATTTATAATTTGGTATGATTTGTAAGTTTTTTGGGGGGGGTCTGGGAGTCCTCAAAAATATTTTTAATAAATTGATGGTAATTGCTTTTTAAAAATTGATAGTAATTCCTCCTTTATACCATTTTGGCTTTTGGAAGGTTTCATAGAAACACTATTTTTGAGTAGTGGGGAAAACCTGTGTATATAAAGAACTTAAGATAGTGGTTGGCACTTAACAGTATAACTAAAAGTATTAGTTATTATTTTACTCATTTTATTGACTGTTTTTATAATTTATAGTGACTATAATCTTTAGCTACGCTCCTTTAAAGAGGGTGCCTCATGCTTTGTACATCACAGATGAACTTGGATCCATTTCATGGGAATTACTGGTTGGGCTTGGCTGGGGTGCATGAAATCCTTTTCATGTTTGCATAGTGGTTACCTAACCTTAGTCTAATTCCATAAGTAATTGAGAGGCTTAATCCTGATATAGTAATTTTTGTTGTTGTTGTTGTTGTTTGTTTGTTTGAGGTCCTGGTGAGTTTGGTGTGTGACCAGAGGGTTGTGTCTGAGATTGCCTATGCACGCTTCTCTGGAGATGCATGTCCTATATATTTTGCTGTGATCCAGCAGAATTGGTATTTGTCAATGCATATCTTCAGATTTATATCACCTAGAACTTTTAGTTATGGCCACCTGACATCTTATAAAATATAATTATATTATCTAGATAAGCTTTAGATACTTTGTATTGCCTTTATCCATCTGTGTTTATCACTTTGTCCATTACAGTTTGGAGGGTAATGGGAGACTTGAGATCTGAGATGGAATCTGAGACCCTTGTAGGCACCCTTTCAGATTGATAGGATCCCATGGAGCAGATGACAGTTTCCTTTGCCCTCCTTCACCATTAGGCTTTGATAATAAATGAGGCAGATATATGATATTTATTTCTAGAACAGTGATTATAGGCAGAGGAACTGATACATGTAAGGGCTCCAGGCATGGTAGAGAAACTCACATTAGGAAACTGCAGCTTGAACGCAGCAAGAGCGAGGAAGTCTGGTGTGAGTTAAAGCGGGATAGAAGTAGGCAATGAGAAAGAAGGTTATGCAGAGTACGGTCATGTTACTAGGTTATATTGAAAGATTTTAGATTTTATCCAAGGACCAGTGGGGAGCCATTGAAGACTATTGAACTGGAAAAGTGATGTTATGATATTACTCTAGGTTCAGTATAGAGAACTGACTATTGGGAGAAGAAATTGATCAGAGACCAGTTAAGAAGTTTGCAAGAGTATAAGTTGAGATATGGTATTGACTTTTAGTAAGGAAGTAGTAGTGATCATACACCTATTTAGAAGGAAAATTTGACACAAACAACTTAATGACTGCAAGTCACACTCAAATGAGAGGGGTGGATATAATGATGACAACCTAGGTTTCTGGTTTTGTAGTTGATAGTGCTATTTGAAGAGATAGAACCCTAGAGAAGGCTTAGGTTTAATAGGGAACATTATGACATGTTGAGTATTGAAGTGCTTGTGAGACATACATCCAAGTAGAGATTCTTTTAAAAATTTTTTTATGTATTTATTTAAGAGAGATGGGAGGGCGGGGAGAAGGGGAGAGGGACTGAAGGAGGGAGAGAGAAAGAGAGAAGGACGAGGGTGGGGGGAGGAGTAGGAAGCATCAACCCTCATATTTGCCTTGACCAGGCGAAACTGGTGACCTCAGCGTTCCAGGTTGATGCTTTATCTACTGCACCACCACAGGCCAGGTCCAAGTAGAGTTTTCAAATAATCAGTTGGATTTAAACGGTCCTGGGGCTCAGAGGAGAGAGACACTGTAGCTAATGGTGCCCTGATCGTGTATAGGTTCGCATTCATTGAGTCTTCTGGTTTTGTGCTTGCTCTGCAACTTCTTTATCAGTTACTTGTGTCTCCATTAAAATGCTATTGATTACATTTGGAGGACCTAGAGCAGGGGTCCCCAAACTTTTTACACAGGGGCCAGTTCACTGTCCCTCAGACCATTGGAGGGCCAGACTATAAAATAACTATGAACAAATCCCTATGCACACTGCACATATCTTATATTAAAGTAAAAAAACAAAACGGGAACAAATACAATATTTAAAATAAAAAACAAGTAAATTTAAATAAACAAACTGACCAGTATTTCAATGGGAACTATGGGTGCGGATGCATCCTGTGCTCCTCTCACTGACCACCAATGAAAAAGGTCCCCCTTCCGGAAGTGCGGCAGGGGCTGGATAAATGGCCTCAGGGGGCTGCATGCGGTCCGCAGAGCCATAGTTTGGGGACCCCTGACCTAGAGCTCAGTGCGTTATGGTATCTTTTGGTTATTTTCTGCCTGTTTTTTACGTTTCTGAATACTGAATATATAGATACCCTGCCCTGACATGTTGCCTGCCATATTTAGAAAACACTTTTTAAGAATTCTCCTAGATACGGTACCTATTCAACCACCCTCCCCTTGCATACCTCCTATATGAGGTCCACACTATCCCTGTATTTACCTCTTCTCTGACTCCTACCACCTAGAGAAAATTTTAGCCTCATGGTACCTACATAAGCTAGGGTTAAGTTTCAGAACTCTGCTCGTGTAGTCCTAATTTTTTAGTTATTTTAGTAAGTTTTGGTGTTGGTGGTAGTTTATCTTAAATATTTTGGTTACTTGTAATTTGTTTTCTAGTTGTATTGAGCTCCCAATTTCATAGTTCTTTCTATTTTCATGTCAATTCCATGCTAGCAAGTCCCTGTCCTTATGAGGGCTATAATGGTTGAAGCCCTTGTCCCTATCATAATTTATTTCTCAGCCCTCTCTTATATACTTCAATTGTAGTAGAATACTAGATGTGAGCTCTTGATTAGTCTTTTGGGTTTACTCCTTCTCTCCACGACAGATTAAAGAGCAGATGGCATGAGAGCCTCTGGAACCCTTGTCTCAGCAGCCTGTCCTTGGAGAGCTTTCGGGATATTGCCCCCTTTTTCTTCTAAACTTGGGAAAGCTTAGGGTAAAGGCGCCACTTTACTCGCATTAGCTACCAAGGCCATGATGGTTGCTTTGGGTTCAAACTCTTAACTCGCCTGGATGATTGCTTTTTCTACAGCCATGTTTACTAATTGATTTTGTAGCTGTGAAAATGCTGAATCTACAAAGCTGCCTTGTCCATTCTTAGAGCATCTCAGTAGTGTGTGTTACATCAGTATACTCTCTCCCCATCAGAGGTTGGAATAGCACACCCCCTGAGACTCTCAGCCTTTGGTTTTTGTTACTTTGGCTGTAAGGTAAAGGTGCCATTCTTAGTATGTGTGCCCTTTATCTAGGTGTTCTGTGATAGACCCTCATGCTGTAGTAGAACTCCCAGTAACATTCCATATGTGAGCCATAGAGCATTTTCTCATCAAAAAATGAGATGATACTTCCCAGAGATGCTCTATCAGCATTTAAAAACTTTTTATTCCCAACCACTTTTTGGAGAAGTAGAGTAATTTTAAAGCTTTCATAATTTATATAGAATACCATTCTCCCAGAAACTTTAACAAACCGATTATAGGGTTTCTTTCCACAAGTATTACAATTAATACTTCTTGGGCCAATAGAAATGGAGAAAGGTCACTTTTTATTCTCTGGTAGTATCAGACTTTTGAATGAATAAAGGGTGATGGTAAAGAGAAGAATAACTGTAATCTAAGGGAATTATATCTTGGAGCTATGGAACAGTACCATGCACAAAAACAGCATTTTCCTGATGATTCTTTAACTTTGTATAACTTACAGCTGACCTCAGTTACAATCTTGTTTCTGTCAGATGCCAACCTTGACATGGATGTTTGTACTTTTTGTGATCCCCCAAACGTCTTTCTAACCAAAAACAATAAGCGTGTAGGTTTTACAGGAGAGAAGAATGATTCCCCCCTTTGTTATTGTAGAGGGACCTCAAAAGAGTGCTGTTTATGTACTGTTACTTTCTGAGAGGTGGGTAATATTATAACACTACCTTTCCATTTCTAGAGGGAACATTTAATATAAGTGGAGAAATTAGTGAAATTCTTGTAAAGTAACTCAGTTGCATAATTCAAGAATCTGGCATAAGATTGTTAGTATGTTTAACACATATAGAAATTCTGGTATTCCGAAAAGAAAGTTCAGGAAGCTTTTAGTTTGTTTATTATTAATTGCAAATTAATCTGATCAATATATCTTTGCCCTAACCCCACTCTTAGAATTATATAGACTGCTTCCATGTTATAGACTTCTAATGCTGAGTGGTTCAGTATGGTAACTTATAGCAACATGTGTTTACTGAGCACTGGAAATGTGGCTAATTTAAATGGAGATATGCTATAAGTGTAAAATACCTATGGATTTGGAAGAGTTACTAGTATAAAGGAAGGAAAAAGGGAAGGAAGAAATGCACTCAATAATTGTTAAATATTGATTACATATTGAACTGATAATATTTTAGATCAGTTGGACTACCTAAAATATTAAAATTACTTTCACCTGTTGCGTATAAGTACTTGCATTGGATTTCTACTGAGAATACGAGTACCTTGTTTGGGTTTTGTTGTTACTACCCATGGAGAGTTATTTTTCCAGTATGACAATACTTATTACACATGGCTATAAAAATTGAAATTAAAGTTAAATGAATTCAGCACCTGACCAGGCGGTGGCATAGTGGACAGAGCATCAGACTGGGACGCAGAGGACCCAGGTTTGAAACCCTGAGGTCACCGGCTTGAGTGCAGGTTCACTAGCTTGAGTGTGGAATCATAAACATGACCTCATGGTCACTGGCTTGAGGCCAAAGGTCATTGGCTTGAACCCAAGGTTGCTGGCACGAGCAAGGGGTCACTTGCTGTGCTGTAGCTCCCCCGGTCAAGGCACATATGAGAAAGCAATCAATGAACAAATAAGGTGCCACAACAAAGAATTGATTCTTCTCATCTCTCTCCCTTCCTGTCTGTCTGTCCCTGTCTGTCTCTCTATTTCTTTTTGTCTCTGTCACAAAAAAATAAATAAAATAAATTCAGGTTCTCATTTGCTCTATTTACATTTCAAAAGCACATTAGCTTCATATGGCTAGTAACTATCAGATTGGACAGCATCTACAGAGGACATTTCTATCATAGCAGAAAATTGTGTTGGATAGTACTGAACTAAAGTGTATGAGATAATTAAATAACCAAGTATTTTAAATAGGAAGCATTATCAAAAAGTCTGAGATATTACAGCTAAAATTACTTCCTTTGTTTCAGTGATTTTCAACCTTTACATTTGGGGACTGGTGAAAATAGAATTATTTTTGGGGCCACTAATGCAGAAATCACCCCAAACATAAGCAGATTCAACTGAGATTATTGGGTCTAAAGTCTTCATACAACATCAGGGCGGTTAACTCCTTTGCAGAGCGACAGGAAATTTCTGGTGGACCAGTTCACAAACCAGTGGTTGAAAAACACTGCTTATTTATTATGCTTCCTCAGCATCTGTAAATATTACAATGAATTTTGTAATTTAAATTGCACATGATATACTTTCATATTTCTGAAGTATGTTTTTTATTTTTATAAATACATAAAATGTTAAATTTCAGTGTCTCTTTGTTTTTATTCCTGATTTTCTGATGGTTTATTAGAAGTTTCCATTTGTTCTTACAGTGTTTTATGTTTAATTCTATTTCTTTGCCATAGCCTTATAACCTAAAATTATACTATTGATAATAATTAATAGTGATCATCTTCATTGTGAAAGGTATGATGGTGACTTACTTGTATATTAGGAATAAGAGGATTTAAAATAGTACACATACTTATTCTATCTTTTTAGTTACAGGCCTTTGGAAATTTTGAACGAGAAGCTTTACATTGCTTCTGTTTATTATATACTCTTACATAAAGGAAAGGGGTCCCCAAACTTTTTACATAGGGGGCTCGTTCACTGTCCCTCAGACCGTTTGAGGGCTGGACTATAAAAATACTATGAACAAATCCCTATGCACACTGCACATATCTTATTTTAAAGTACAAAAACAAAACGGGAACAAATACAATATTTAAAATAAAGAACAAGTAAATTTAAATCAACAATCTGACCAATATTTCAATGGGAACTATGGGTGCGGATGCATCCTGTGCTCCTCTCATGGACCACCAATGAAAGACGTGCCCCTTCCGGAAGTGTGGTGGGGGTTGGATAAATGGCCTCAGGGCCGCATGTGGCCCATGGCCATAGTTTGGGGACCCCTGATAAAGAGTTTATAAATTATTGTTACCAAAGTTTATAATTCATAATGTTTTATTCTTTATATCCTAGGAAGCTCTACAAAGGATCATTTCAACTCTATCAAATAAAAATGATGAAATTCAGAACTTTATTGATACACTAAATCAAACACTTAAAGGAGTTCAGGTATGAATCGTTCTTAAAAGTTTGTGTAAATATGTTATAATGAATGATGATTGGGTCAAATCAGGTTTAGAAACAGCCCATTCATTGATTCTGTGAGCATTTACTGAGTACCTTTCTGAATATAGCTCTTTCAGAAATCTCCAAATCAAAGATACTTGGGGCTTTAAAGACCAAAGTATGTAAGACTTAGTCTTTGTTCTTAACTTCTTATTGAAATAATCTGAAATTTAATTATTGAGAATCATCAGAAGTATACAAACATTGCCACCATGCAATGGATCGAGTATCAGCCTTTGATGCTGAGGAACCAGGTTCGAAACCCCAAGGTTGCCAGCTTGTGCATGGACTCACCAGCTTGAGTGTGTTGTCGCCAGCTTGAGCATGGGATCATAGACATGACCTCATGGCCACTGGCTTGAGCCCACAGGTCTCTGGCTTGAAGCCCAAGGTTGATGGCTTGAAGCCCAAGGTCACTGACTTGAGCCCAACATCACTGACTTGAGCAAGGGGTCACTGGCTCAGCTGGAACTCCCGGGTCAAAGCACATATGAGAAAGCAATCAATGAACAACTAAGGTGCTGCAACTATGAGATGATGCTTCTTATTTCTCTCCCTGTTTGTCTGTACCTGTCTATCCTCCTTTGTCTCTCTCTCTAAAAAAGTATAAAAACATTCTATCAACTCTAGATTACAAATTAATAGAAATGATAGCAGGGTTTTCAAATGGCAGACAAACAGAAATGCTTTCTTTGCTATTGTTGCATTCTCCAAGGAATCATCAAGTAGTAAGATAAAAAGAAAAGTCTGGAATTGTAGTTACTAGGGAATATTATAGTACTCACTTTTGTCCTTTTCCATTTTATTTTTGTCTTTTCTAATTCTAAGAGCAAATTGTACCTTTTCAAAATTATCGGGAAGCTAAGCATTGCTCTTATGGTAAGTGGAAGAAAAATGTAGATAGTAAGAGGTCACCTTGTAGAACTAGATGAAGGTGAAACACAGAGGTAAAAGATGAAGTGCCCAAAGAGGAGAAAGAGAAATACTTAAGGAAATGGTGCCAGGCTTGGGGAGATAATCCATACTGTTAATAATCAAATGTTGATGGTGGAAGTTACCTTAACAATAATCTGGTGATGCTTTCCTATGAATGTACCATAATGAATTTAAAGGGATTATTTTTTGTAAAATAAGTATAGAATTTATGTAGGATGCTTGTAGACAGTGTATCCTTTCCTATGGTTTTTGTGTGTTTTAACCAAAGTAATTACTTGGTCCTTGGCCTATTAAATCTTATGGTCATTGTCTCCCCTCCCCTCCCCTCCCCTCCCCTCCCCTCCCCTCCCCTCCCCTCCCCTCCCCTCCCCTATTTATTTGCTAGCAAAATGAGAGGCAGGGAGGTAGAAAGACAGATTCCTGTGTGTGCCCCAACTGGGATCCACCTGGCAAATCCCCTACTGGGTGATGCTGTACCCATTTGGGGCCGTTGCTGTGTTGCTCATTGCTCAGCAACCGAACCTTCTCAATGCCTGAGGCGAGGTCATGGAGCCATCCTCAGCACCCGGGCCAATTTGCTTGAACCACTCAAGCCATGGCTGCGGAGGAGGGGAGAGAAAGAGGGAGAGAGAGAGAGAGAAGAAAGGGGAAGGGTAGAGAAGCAGATGGTTGCTTTTCCTGTGTGTCCTGTGTGGGAATCGAACCCGGGACTTTCATGTGCTGGGCCAATGCTTTACTGCGGAGCCAACTGGCCAGGACCTTTCCTTTCCTTTTGAATTTACTGTAATTGAAGTCAGTTGATTATGATCTTCACCACTGTAACTGTCTTTCTTGGCCTATTTTATTGGGAAATTTGGTGAAATCACAAATCCAGTTTCTTTAAGCAATGCTAGTGGTTCTAAAGCTCTTGAAATGTGGGACAGAGGATCATCACATTTGACATCCGGACAAAGAGACCATAATAAGATAGAGCTAGCTTCCTCAAATTTTTCTCATTGACAGACATGCTCACTGAAAATGGGTGCATATGAGAGAGTGAGCAAGAATCCATAAAAATGTGCCAGTTTGTGTCCTGGCTGGTTAGGTCAGTTGGTTAGAGTATCATTCTGATAAGCCAGGGTTGCAGATTCAATTCCTAGTCAGGGCACATACAGGAATTAACCAATGAATGCAGGGATGAATAGAGCAAACACATCAGTGTTTCACTCTCTTTCCCTCTGCCCCCCCTTCTCTCTCTCTCAAATCAATAAATAAAAGCGAAATAAAGATTTAAAAAGGAAAGTGCCAACTGGTTATTGAGTAGTCCAATTCCTTTCAGATGAAAAACTGAGGTCCAGGAATTTAAGTGACTTGTTCTGGGTCACAATATTACTGAGTGGTTGGTGTGGGATTTGGTTTAGGTCTTCTGCCTTCCAGATTGCACATTTATTCTTCCACAGCTCATTCTTGCCATTGTAAATAAACTAGTAAAATGATTAAAAATACTTTGGATAAGACTCCAGTGTGTTAATGTCTGGTGTTGTAAACATTATTAGCAAAGTTTGGATTATGGTATTATAATAGTTTATACATACGTATTAGTTCTTTTAGCCAGTGCCAATTTGTTTCTCTTAATTGAATGATTCATTTCAGTTGAACAGTGTCTTAAGAT
Source organism: Rhynchonycteris naso (assembly GCA_037038555.1). Taxonomy (NCBI): domain Eukaryota; kingdom Metazoa; phylum Chordata; class Mammalia; order Chiroptera; family Emballonuridae; genus Rhynchonycteris; species Rhynchonycteris naso. The sequence continues at coordinate 26,660,115 of CM072996.1, read as the reverse complement.
AATTTCTTCTGTCTTATAATTGTTGCAGGCATAGATATGGCTTATCTTGAGATTTCAGACATATTTAAAAAGTATTTCTTGTTGAAATAATAGCATCTTGCTTAATGAGGCAGTGAGAAGTCAATACACTTGAAATGCTTTATTAATTCTGCTGCTACCAACCAGTTGTATAGCTTCAGGCAGGTCACTTAGCTGTATTTTATTTCATAAAATTTAGGTGTTTGAGTATAAATTCTAGTCAGTAGCTGACTTCTGAGGTGTCTTCTAGCACTAACATCCAATAGTTGATAACTGTTTTAGGATCCAGTAAGGAGTTGCTAAGTCTTTAAGTTCTGTTTATCTTTTGTAAATGCAGTGTTTTAGACAATGTGAAAGATTAAAAATTTTACACAAAATCAACCCCATTCCTATCTGTTCAAATTATTCCTCAAGAGTTACAGAATAAAAATCTCTGGAGTATTTTATTAAAATGCTTCAGTAATGATTCTTTTTCTTTTTTTGTGACAGAGACAGAGACAGACAGACAGGAAAGGGGAGAGAAGAGAAGCATCAGTTCCTTGTTGTAGCTCCTTAGACTCCTTTGTTGTTCATTGATTGCTTTCTCATATGTGCCTTGACCAGGGGCTGAAGCAGAGTGAGTGACCCTTTGCTCAAGCCAGCAACCCTGGGCTCAAGCCAGTGACCTTTGGGCTCAAGTCAGTGACCATGGGGTCATGTCTATGATCCCACGCTCAAGCCAGTGACCCTGTGCTCAAACTTGTGAGCCTGTGCTCAAGTTCGATGAGCCCCTGCTCAAGATGACGACCTCGGGGTTTCGAACCTGGGCCTCTGCCTCCCAGTCTGACACTTTATATCCACTGCGCCACCACCTGGTCAGGCACACTAATGATTCTGAGGCACACTAAAGGTTGAGAACTGCTGCCTGGGGTCTGCCTCAGAGCCCAAAGGTCTGGACAAAGTTGGCAACTTGAAAACAACCTTTTACACTGTCCTGTGCAAACAGTGTTATTATAAAAGGTGGAGAAAGTATGGGTTAGTCCAAAAAGGCTGCTTAACTTGTAGCATAGCTGAAATAGTGTTATCAGCATTAACAGCCAGCTTCTTTGGTTTATGTGTTTTATAAAGCCTATGTCAAATATTAGAATGTTATTTTTATGATGATAGACTGAGTTTATAATATGGACCTATTTTCTCCTTTGAATAAGTATATCTTGGTTTTCAATGTTTGGCAGCTCAGTAAAATCATATTGTTTTGTTTATTAAATAGGAAAATTCTTCTAACATACTTTCAGAGTTAGATGAAGAATTTGATAGTTTATACTCTATATTGGATGAAATGAAAGAAACTATGATTAACAGTATCAAACAGGAACAAGCTCGTAAATCACAAGAGTTACAGGTGAGATCATAAAACTGTTTGAATATGAATAATTTTAGTCTAATGCTTGATTTAGTAAGAACAAATAGTGAATTTCTATGTATAACTACTTTTATTTTGTAGAAGAGTGATTCTTAGCTTTTTTTGGTCATAGATCATCTTGTTTTTTTAAATTGTGATATAAAAACATAATGTAAGACTTATCCTCTTAACCATTTAAGATTTATAGTGTATTAGTGTTACTTATATTTACATTATTGTATAACAGATCTCTAGAATGTTTTCATCTTGCAAACTGAAACTCATGGAACAACTCCCCATTTGCCCCTCCCCCTACTGCCTGTCAACCCCCATTGTATTTTCTGTTTTCCTTATTTTGACTACTCTAGATACCTCGTATAAATGGAACCATACATTATTTGTACTTTTTTGTGACTGACTTATTTCTTTCCTTTTCTTTCTCTCTCTCTCTCTCTCTTTCAGTGAGAGGAAGGGAGATAGACAGATGCCTGCATACACCCTAACCGGGATCCACCTAGCAACTCTGGTCTAGGGCCAATGCTCGAATCAATAGAGCTATTTTAAGCACCCGAGGCAGATGAGCTCGGACTAGCTGAGCCATCCTCACTTTCCAGGGCCAACGCTCAAACCAATTGAGCTATTGGCTGCAGGAGGGAGAGAGGGAAGGCAAGAGAAACAGATGGTAGCTTCTCTTGTGTGCCCTCATTGGGAGTTGAACCAGACATGCATATATCAGGCCGACACTCTATCCACTGAGCCAACTGACCAGAACTATATTTCATTCTTTTTGACACAATTGTAAATGATATTATTCTCTTAATTTTCTTCTTGGATTATTCATTGTTTTTGTATAGAAATGCAGCTCATTTTTATGTACTGATTTTGCTCACACATCTGAGAATCTAAAAGCTTTGGAAGAATACAAATGTTCTCGTTCTCTTACACACACTGTACACATGCAATTTTCAAGGGTCAAATACCCTTTCAAGTCTGTCCATACTTCCCAGGTTGAGATTTTTTTGTTTATATTGGGGAGGTTGAGGTGGAATTACTTAAGTCATTCAAAGAATTATTTATACAGTATTTGTAAATTTTAATAAATTGTTTATTTAAAACACAAGATTGGAGAGGAAAGGAAAACTCACTTTTTCTGAAAATCCAATCCCTAACTTATCCTGTGCATATTTCTATACCCTCTTCACAGCACCAGTTTGAAATGCCTTTTAAGCAACCTCCTTTTCTTTCTTCCTATACCTTTTCTCTCCAGAACAACTCTAATTATCTTTATCTTTGTTGTATTCACTGGCCAACATTCCTCTCAACATAGCCCATACCACATATTAAATCTGCCATCAAAGTGGCTATGAGTCATATTTTTCTACCTTTGCTTCTTCTCATAAAGTGACAAAAATCTCATGCCTATTGAATGTGCATTATCAATTTTTATCTACTGAACTTTAACCATTCCTGGAGTGAGTGATGTTTCAGTGCCCCTGATGTTCTTCTCCTTTTCTTTTACCTCTATGCTCCGAAGACCTTAGTGCCTATTGTTTTTTGGGGGGAACCTTCTGTCTGCTCAATTGTGTATGCTGTTTTCTGGTGTTGTTAATAGGGGAGCTAGAAGCCTGACCTGTGGTGGCGCAGTGGATAAAGTGACGACCTGGGAACACTGAGGTCGCCAGTTCAAAACCTGCACTGGTCTGGTCAAGGCACATATGGGAGTTGATGCTTCCAGCTCCTCCCCTTTTCTCTCTTTCTCTCTCTCTCTCTCTCTCTCTCTCTCTCTCTCACTCTCTGTCTCCTCTCTAAAATGAATAAAATAAAAAGAAATTTATATATAAAAAAATAGGGGAGCTAGAAGCAGCCAAAAGACACATTTAAAAAGAAAACTTGCAGTTGGCTAGATAAAATTAAACTGTTGTTAACACCCTTCTTTAGAGTAGGGGCTTTGCTATTTGTATTTAGGAAAATATTTACTGCTTGCCACTTGTTATTCACGTACCTTATATTGTTAGCTCTTAATTAATGGCAATTGACTAATTAACTCCTCTTAGGTCCTTTTCTCTACTTTCCCTTTCTTTCCTCAAAATCCACATACATTGGATAACAGAAAAAATAAAATCCCTGGCGAGGTAGCTGAGCCACCTGGTTGGGGCACCGTCCTGATGTGCCAGTGTTGCGAGTTCAGTCTCTGGTCAGGGCACATGCGAGAGTCAGAGAGTCAGCCAGTGAATGCAGGGATAAGTGGAACAACGAAAGTGATGTTTCTCTCTCTCTCCCTCTCTTTCTCTCAAATCAATAAATAAAATAATTTTTTAAGTAAAATAAAAAGTTAAATATCATCAGGAAATTTGATCTTCATTATAGAAGATGTCTGCAGATGGATTATTCTGATATTTTAATTTAAATGGTTGATAGTTTTCTGACTGCCCTGATTGAGAAGACGCTTTAAATTTGATCCCATTTATTTTTAATTGCTTTACTTTCTTTTGTGTTTTCAAATGATAAGTATATCTTTATCTGTATTTAGTTAAGCTCTTTTAGACAAATTATGGAAAGATGTTAAATACAATGTATTAAGATAATTAAGATTTGTTAACAATATGACTAGTGATTGCTTCAGTAGCTCTCTACAATATTTTTGTTCAAGTAGTGCTGTTAAACTTCTCTGTAAATTCATTATAACAACACTCTGTATTTAAGGTTCTGATGGTGATAGGGAATTTTATTTTAATGATAATTTTTTTTTTCTAGAGTCAGCTTAGTCAGTGTAATAATGCTCTGGAGAACTCTGAAGAACTACTAGAATTTGCAACACGGTCATTAGATATAAAGGAAGCTGAAGAATTTTCAAAGGTACAAACAAATCAACCATAAAACTAAATTAATCCACTTGAAAAGGAAAGTTCTGATTAAAAAAATGGTTATTTTCCCTTCTAATTTTGGATTTATTCAGTCTAAACAATATAAAGTCCAGCCTGGCCTGTGGTGGCGCAGTGGATGCAGGGTCGACCTGGAATGCAGACATTGCTGGTTCAAACCCTGGGCTTGCCCCATCAAGAAACATACGACAGGCAGTCAGTAAACAACTAAAGTGAAGCAGCTATGAGTTGATACTTCTTGCTCCCTTCCCTCTCTGTAAAATCAATAAAATAAAAATCTTTAAAACATACAAAGTCTAAAAGGAATGGGGAGTCTAGTTTTATTCCTTTCTGAGAACTGATGGAGAAAATATTGTCACTTGATGAAGACAAGCACTGCAGCCTAGTAATGTTGGTTATTAAACTTCTTTATTTTTATTATTATTATTTTTATAGAGACAGAGTCAGAGAGAAGGACAGACAGGGACAGAAAGACAGGAATGGAGAGAGATGAGAAGCATCAATTTAGTTTTTTGTTGCCGTTGTGACACCTTAGTTGTTCATTGATTGCCTTCTCATATGTGCCTTGACCGCGGGCCTTCAGCAGACCGAGCAACCCCTTGCTGGAGCCAGTGACCTTGGGTCTGAGCGGGCTGCTTTTGCTCAAGCCAGATGGGCCCACGCTCAAGCTGGTCAGCTCGAGGTCTCGAACCTGGGTCTTCTGCATCCCAGTCCGACGCTCTATCCACTGCGCCACTGCCTGGTCAGGCGGTTATTAAACTTATTATTAAATGTCCCATCATTTAGTTTAAGAAATTGTTTGATGTTTTATTCAGATATGAAAATGCATGTTCTTTATCTAAAGGGGAATGTTTGGTATGAAAATATGAACAGTAGAGGAAAAAGACTGCCACTGTTTTAACCTAGATTCTGGTGTTTGAGATTCTGAATTCTCATTTCTGTTTTTATTTTAAGTAGGGTTGTTGTTCAGTGATTACCAGTTTATCAAATCTGTTATATTTGATGAAGAATGAGGATGTAGAATTTACTAAAAAATAAAGTGAAATGAGTGAAAAATGGAGCTATATAATTAGCTAAATAAAACTATTTAGTAATCTTACCAAGATAAAATATTTGAGTTTGATGTTTTCTGGGTCTTTGTGGTCAAAGTATTGAGCTGTATTAGTGTTAGAAAGGTGGTTTTATAATCCATTGTGCCCATATAATGTTTTTATTTTATTTTTCTGTGAACTTGAAAGTAGGAAAATCTTGAGAAGGTAACATTTGCTGGCTTATATCTCTATATTTTGAAAATAAACTTTAAAAGTTAATTCCTTTTAAAAAATTAATCAAAACAAGTTATTTTTTTATAAATTATTAAGCTAATTTTCAAATTTGGAGGTGGGTTGTGAGGAGACTCATCTTTGCATACGGTAGCACTTATATAAAGCAATTATGAGAGAGAAGTACGATACTTTAAGGGACTTTAAAAATATATATGTCACCTGTTTAGAGAGCATATATGTGATAACCTCAAATATCTAGAACATAGTCAAATACATACAGAAAGCAAAAGATATCCAAGACATCAAAATTAGTGTCATAAGTTTATGGGCAAGAGTTAATATCCACTATTTTTTTTTTTTTTTTAGGTGAGAGGAGGGGAGATAGTGAAGCAGATTCCCGCATGCACCCCAACTGGGATCTACCCGGCAACCCTATTTGGGGCCAGTGGTAGAGTACGGAACTATTTTTAGTATCTGAGGCTGTTGTACAACAATGGAGCTATAGTCAGCGCCCAGGGCCATGCTCAAGCCGATCTAGCCACTAGCTGCGGCAGGGAAAGAGGGAAAAAACGGGGAGATGAAGGAGGAGAAAAGCAGATGGTTGTTTCTCATGTGTGTGCTCTGACTGGGAATTGAACCTGAGATATCCACATGCTGGGCCAATGCTCTATCCACGGAGCATTCTCTGTTCTTGATAGTTTCTCAGGACCTGCTGACTATTAATATGTGCATGGGACAAAAACTTTCTTCTGTTTCCTAGTTGTCAGCAGGGTCCCCTAGTGGGGTAGGGCAGAGTTAGTGACGGGCGTAACCCTGGCAGCCGAAGTAGAGAGCTGAGAGCCTGAGAGTGAGGAAGAAGACAGGGAAACTACAATGTGTGCAAAATAACTTGAATACAGTGGAATTTAAATAGGGACTGATGCTTGGAAAAGCTGTGATAAAAGTTTCTATTTTCCAAGTTTATTTTTTTATTTACATTTTCGTACTCCTCTTCTTTCCTTCCTCTCAAAGGCTATTCTCTCTTTCTCTCCCATTGTCCTTTCTAGCCTTGTTAATGAAAACTTTCCCTCGCTATTTATAAATTGGATAGGTTCTGATAAAATAAATCACATTGTGTTTTAAATATATTTTCTTCTTAATGTGGCCAGTTGATTTCTTATTTTACAATTTTGGTTTTGTCTTTGAGCATTTTGCAATACTGCTTAATAGCTAAAACCATTTGGAGATATGAAGTGAATTGTTAGTGTTTCTTAGCCAGAAATCTGAGTTTCTTATTCAAGAAAAATGCTTAACTGTTATTTGCACTTACCTTCTGAGTATATCCAAATATACTGCTCATAAAAATTAGGGGATATGTCGAAATGAATATGAAGCTATAATATATCCCCTAATTTTTGTGAGCAGTGTAGTATCCAGATAATGGTTTCTGTAACTTTTATTTTATTGACTGATTTGAGAGTGAGAGAAAGAAAGAGAGAGAAGCATTCACTTGTTGTTTCACTTAGTTGTACATTCATTGGTTGCATGAAGTATGTGCCCTGACCTGAGATTGAACCTGCAACCTTGGAATAATGGCTTGATTTTAAGTCAGAACATAAGTTCACTTTTCTAGCCAGCTGCATGGACTGCAGGCTTACCTCAAACACCAGTTTGCTGACAAAATAGGGAAAGATGACTTTGAAAATTAACTATTGGACTAGCAGCATATTGTCAGATATTTGGAAAAAAATTCTTCTAAATTATACTGTTTACAAATATCCCATAGTAAAGTAATTAAGTCTTATTAATATGAATAGTTATGGGGATGAAAAAATACCGTAGCCTAAAATCCAGTCCTTTAGACTTTATTATCTTCAAAAAGAGAATTTTAAGTATAGATGTTTTAATGACCACGTTGTACCTCAACATGAGACTTGAACATGAAGCTTTGCTATTTACTAGCATTAGTCTGAAACTGAACAAGGGAAAATAGCACAAATGGAAAAGGATGTTAGAACATACATTCACTAAATTTTTTAAACCATTAGAAATTCGGTTGATAGTAAATATATGCAGAAAGATCACCAGCTAGAGCTTATTATTAGCTTTATTTCTGGGTGGACAGGTAACCAAAACCCCACCAAACCTGAGTTCTCTGCTTATAGCTGGCCTGCACAACACTGCTTCAGTGCTTTGCCAAAATTAATATCCTTGTCTTTCCCCAGCCCCTGAATTTAGAACTTGAATTCCACCTACGAAGACCTGAATCTGTGGGATATTTTCCAAGTCAGTGTAACTAATCAGCTACTTCATTCCAATCTTCACACATAATCCCCTTGTCAGACTAGAAAGGGCGGAATGGTTACCTGTCCAGGTGCCTACAATGAAATAAAATGTACAGACTAAAGCAAAAGGGAAACAATTTCTTCTACGTTTGCTCACAGATGAAAAATGAGAATGGGTTTTATGTATTTCTCATTTTGATGCATAATTGTTGGAATATTGTTTAGTGAGTGTCGGGCTCTGACCACTGCGAAGAGCACATGCAGAGAGGGGTGGAAACTCACTCAGTATTTCCAGGGGAGCAGAACTATTGCAGAAGCTGCTTTTGGGGGTGGAACTCAGGAATGCTGGGAGAGAGAGGACCTTTAACAAAAGCATGAATGTTTGAGCTCTGAAGGCAGTTTAAAAACAAATCTACCCTGGCTGGGTAGCTCAGTCGGTTAGAGCATCATTTTATATACCGAGGTTGCAGGTTCTATCTCCTGTTAGGGAACATGTGAGAAAAAAACAGTGAATGCATAAATAAGTGGAACAATAAATGGATGTTTCTGTCTCTCTCTCCCCTTCTTTCCTTCTGCTATCTCAAAAATCAATAAATATTTAAAAAAACATATCTAAACATTCATTAAGAATAGCTTAAGCTATAATTTTTCCCTTTATTTTATTTAGGGTGTTTATGTTCTATAAAAATGTAGTCTAGTATATAAATGTCCTTAGTCATAGAGCAGATGTATGCAGTAGTGTATTCAAAATTTATTTCAAGTTATTTACTATGATATTGTGAAGACTTTTAAATGCTTGTAGCTTTAAAAAAATAGTTCTTTTTATAAACAGATTTATATGTAACATTGGGGAACAAAATTTTTGATGCATCCACAAAAACACTTGTTCTTAACTAATTCGAGGGTGCTGATCTCATATCTGACATTAATTTTTCTCTGTAAGCTACAGTTTTTTTGCAATTCAAGATTTTAGGTTTTTATCTTATTGTAAAATTTTCAACATTTTAACATAATGAAGTAGAATGTCTTCTTGGGCATCATCTTTGTGAAAATATAATAATTTATATAATGCAGTAAATACATTAATACACTAAAAGATATGATTACATTAGAATTTATCTACAATTTTGAAATAGAACATATTAAAACACTTATTTTAATCATAAAATTTGTACAAAACTTATTTAAATTCTATTCAGTCAAAAATTTGTGTTTGTAGCTATTGCGTTTGTGTATTTGTTGAGGACAATCTCGTTAGATGCTCCGGAAGTAGTCTGCTCATCACTAATAGCTCCAAGATTTTCGGGAATCTTATCAAGGTGACTGTTCAGGAAGTGAATCTTAATACTCATGTTACATCCGATGTCATGGAAAGCCAACAGCATCCTTTGAACCAGAAGTTCATAGTTTTCTGCTCTTTTTGTTGCCAAGGATGTTCTTTGTAACTGCCACAAAAGACTGCCATGCTGCTTTCTCCTCCTTATTCATCTTCCTGGCAAATTCTTCGTCACGTATGAGGGTTCGAATTTGAGGTTCATTGAATGCACCTTCTTTTATCTTCTTGAAAGACAAGGCAGAAAAAGCAGAAATAATATGTTGAAAGTATTCCCTTTCTCTATTCAAAGCCTGAACAAACTGCTTCATTAAGCCAAGTTTGATGTGAAATGGGGGAAAAATGAGCCTGTCTTGATTAATTACAGGTTTATTCACAATATTTTGCATCCCTACTTCCAGAGCTTTACACTTTGGCCACTCCTTCTGTGTCCAGTGTTTCTCCCGAGCTCGGCTGTCCCACAAACACAGAAAGCAAGGATACTTCATGAAACCTCTCTGTTGTCCTAGCAGGAAATTTACCATTTTAAGATCCATACAAATGATCCAGTTATGCTCCTTATACTTCAAAAAGTCAAGGACAATTTTTATGTCATTACAGTGTTCGTGCAGATGAGTTGAATAACCAATTGGAACTGCTGCATAAACATTACCGTTGTGTAGGAGAACACATTTCAGACACCGTTTAGAGCTGTCAAGAAATAGCCGCCATTCTGTTGGACTGTAAATGGTAACACCTAGCTGGCTGAGAAGACTACTGATATCATGACAGTAAACCAAGTGTTTGTCTTCAGAAAAAAAGTCCACAAAAATTTGTTCATGCTTCCTGAAATGGGGTACTTGAGCTGACCGGTGAAGTACATTCTTTTCTTGAAGCCTGGAGGCTAAGAACTCAGCTGCTTTCTTTGATAGGCCCAAATCTCTTACTAAGTCGTTCAGTTTGGGTTAGCTAAACTGCTGAGGGTTTAATGACTGCTTGGCATCAGAAGAAGACCCTTCAGATTCTACAACCATTCCTCATGCATCTTATCAAAATACACTTGATCACCATGTTCACTTTCTTTGTTCTTAGAAGAAATAAAACCATTGAAAACTGGAACTGGGAGTGTCTCAGAGTGTGGGGTAGGTCGTATTGCTGAAGCAATATTAGGATATGTAATCATATGCCGTTTTTTCTTGCCGATGCCCTTTGTATGGATCAGACAGAAATAACAGTCACTGCTGAGGTTCTTAGGTTCACGCCAAACCATGGCCAAATGCCGAAAGACATTCCTTTGCATTTTCCTTTTGCCCAGTCATGAAGCATTTCCTCACAATTATGACACACAGTATGAGGAACCCAATTCTTGTCTTAATCGCCAAGGGGAACTTGAAAATAGGCAATCTATGCACGTGTCACAAATGATGAAATATTGCGCCTTTGATGTTGAAGTGTGTAACAGCCATGTATATAACAGAAGGTGTCAGGACTATGCTTACATTTACGTCTACTTGAAGAAGCCATGATTCAGTCTTAAAACAAAATAAGAGGGTGTTTTTATCAGATGATATTTACATTTAAAAACAACTACAATGATGTAAAAGTGATGTTTATAAAACGTTAATTTCCTTGTGGTTATGTTCAATCCAAGAGTTGTTGCCCTTTAACTCCAATTAAAAACCGATGCATGCCATTAACTGTAATAAAAATAAATTAAATTTGCATAAAAACTAGAGCATGCACCAAAAACCAGATTTCAGATTTGGAGTCAGCAATGCAGAAATATAAAGAAAAAGTTCTAAAACCTCATGCAAGAGAAAATGAAAAAAGAAATTGTTCCCCAATGTAATTAATTGTCGTGCAGTGTCTTTTTTATTTAAGTTGCTATTTTTGTCTAAGAAAAATAGCATTTTGAATCTATCTCTTCACACTGTGTGACTGAGTCTTTATTTCCCAAGTTTTTTCTTAATACGGTATTTTAGAGTGAGGGTAAAGTCTCAATTATATATTATAAAAAAGTGTTAAATATTTGTTCCTTACATATTTTCAGATTGTCTCAAGGAAACATTACAAATTATTTGTCCCAAATCTAGTAGAAAATTTTAAGTATAAAACAATGTGAACATGTATATAAGACTTGAAAAGTTTCTCAGTGTTTTGTGGCATTCAGATTTTTACTACGATCTCTATTGGTCTTTACTGCAAATCAAAATAAAGATAAATCCTCTCAGGCAAATTCCAATTTTGACATCTAGTTTTTCCTAGATTTATTCTTTGACAGGGTTAGTGAATTTTCCTCTTAGCAATGATCAGGAACAGATATATTCTTACTTTTGTTGCTGTTTATCAATGATCTCTGATTTTAACTAACTCTTTATTGTCTCTTTTTCCATTTTAGTCTGTATTTAGGTTGTTAAAATGTTTAATTTGTTTTGTATAATTTAAAAAACTTCCTATCTATTAATAAGATGACTTAGGAAGGACTTTTAGGGTTTGAAGATATGTTAGTGTTCATTATTTTATAGATGAGGTAACTGAGTCCAAAAGAGTTAAGTGATTTGCTAGTTCTTGTGATGGGCTGAAACTCAGATCTCTTAAACTTTGATCATAACTCATTATTATTTGCCTAGAAATTTCAAAATTTCTGATTCAGAAGAAATTTGGAAATCGCAAATTTTGTCCCTTTTGGAAAAATGATTCACTGAGTACAATAAGCAAGATCTAAAACTTCTTTATTTTAAATTTCCCTTTTTAGCTGTGTTTAAAAAATAGTATTCAATTTAGATGCTCTGTAAATATAATTATTTTAGAGTAGTTTGCTTTTAACATCTTACTATAAAGCAGTGGTTCTTAACCTGGGTTCTATCGAACCCTAGGGGTTCGATGAGTCGGTCTCAGGGGTTCGGAGAAGCCTCTGCCGCGGAGGCCAGAATAAAGTAATACTGTAATTTGTTGTGAGTTCATGCACTTTGTTGGTTTTGTTCTTTGAGCAAGGTGATGTTCATGCACGGCTCATTTGTGCACCAGTAAAAAAACATATACTTATGTCTTGAATTTGGGGGAAAAATCATATTTTATTTATCACTAAAGAAGGGTTTGGTGAATGCGCATATGAAACTGGTGGGTTCAGTACCTCAAAAATGGTTAAGAACCACTGCTATAAAGGGAGAAAAATGAGAATATCAAGAAGGGATACAGAAACATAAAGATCTTAATCTTTAAAGGGCTGGATAAAGTCACAAAAGGAAGTAGTTTCTGTATCTACTCATTGTAGATTAAAAATGAGAGAGATTGGGAAAAGATATGGTTTAACTTTATGTTTAATTGTTAATTATGAAGAACTGTTTGTGATTACTACTTTGTACTCTAACTACAATTCTGTTTAAAGAAGTTTGGTCTTCGTCCTATAGCTGATAAAGGATCAGAATTTTAAGCTTTATTTCAAAAACAATTGAGAAATGGAGAAAGGGAATGAGAGAGAGAGAAAAGAGTTGTCTTTGATAGGAACAGAGGGAAATGATGTGTTGGCAAATAATTTTTCATTAGTAGATTGAATTAGAAATAGTGATTGAAATAGAAATAGAGAATAGTCATGTTGAGCAAAGTAATATGACTAATACTTCTTGAAGGCTTTCTGGTAATATACAGTACCGTAACCTAAAAATCTAAGCACTCACCGAGACCATAACTCACTAAGTGGAAATATTATCAAGTAAATGTGTTGGAGACTGAGCCATGGTAGATGATGGGATCAGTTGGTACTTATTAAACAGAGGTGTTTAAGTGACAAAATACATCACTGTTGAAACTTAGAGGAATCAAGCAAAATTGTAATATATATCTTTTGGACAGCTTTCTGCTTCAGGAGAAGAAATTTCAGAAAAATAAATGAAATGACTTATTTTCCAATTTAAGACATTTAAAAAACATTGGCCCATTTAGAAAAATATTTTCAGAACTTGAGACTTTCTACTTTTTATCATTGCACAGAATAACTTTTTCAACCCTTCCTGCATTTACACAGTGTCTGTGCTATAAAATTTAAACATAAATGAAAGAGAAACCACTGAGTCGCCAGTTTTACCTGCTGGGTATATTTATATATGTACACGGGACAACAGATTTTCCTGAGTTATATGGCTTTTTATCTGTTCTTTCTTGGGTTTGTCAAGAACAGCCGATTATATTAAGTGATAGCATGAAAGCTTACATGTGTAAGTGTGCACGCTTGCACACACTTAAAGTGGCACCGCCTTAGTGATTGAACACTAGATACAAAATGGAATAATGATAGTCAGTTTAAAAAGCAGTAAGGATCTTTATATTGTTGGGTTATTTGATAGTGACTTTTAGTAACATTCCTCTAACCAAGTTCTAAACCAGTTCAGAAATAAGATAAAACAAAGCTGATAAGAGGCCAAATACTGATAAAATGATACTAGAGAATTTGACATATCAATAGGCAAGCTTTCCTAATATTGAACCCTAGAATTAGATAGATTTACCCACCCAGGTATGGTCATTACTGGGCTACCTCGGGTATAAGGGGCATGGGGGTGTTTCAGTGAAAATCACTGCATCAAGGGAATAGAATATATGTTCTCTGTGGGAAGGTAAGGGGCAGAAAAAGGGAGAGGTGCTAAGCTGCTCATTTTTTAGTTTCTCATTTCAGATTCACAGTCAGATTAGAGCACCTCACCTCCCCAGGAAAACTGAGGAAACAGAGAGGCCAAGGGAGTCATGCTAGTGGACATGTATCCATAGTGAAGAAACATCAAGTGCAGAGAACAATCTCCTTTACCCCTCCATGGCACTCATATTAAAGTCACTGGTTTGTAATTCTAGCTATAATGACAATTATTTTTTAAAAAATCAGTATAATTAACTACCTTAACATTTCTTATCCCGGGTACCAAAGTAGTGTCATGATATAAGGAACATATCATCAATGCCACAGAATTAGATTGTCTGCTGCAGAATGTGGAGCATGAAAAGGATCTTTAGAAACATTAAGGACCTAAGTCCCTTAATAAAGAAATGGGATGACTAGTATACAAGGTCACAGAATTGTCTATGGTAGTGCTGGACCTGTATAATATGCTGATCTAAATTGCGGTTCTGTTCTTTTGTGTAGAAAGGTTCTCAGACCAGAATATTTTAGACTGGGCATAACAATGAATGATACAAAAAACAGTTTTAGAACTGAAGAAGAGAAGCAACAGAAGCCTTGTTATTATGTTTATTGTTCACTTACATTTAATAATTATGACATTACTGAGCACCAAGCTTTATGTGGGACACTGGGTTGGATAGTCGAAGAAAACAGCCATAGTCTACATTGGCTACATCACTAATTATGTCAGTAAGTGTGGGGAAAAACTTTTTTTGGCTATATTATATTGCATGTAAATATAAAAAGGACAGCAGTTTTTACTTGCATTTTTCTGTGACAGTCACCAAACTTAAACTTATGCTAGCATTTGGGGAAAAAACGATCTTAATGTAGTCTTAAGTTTAAGCTGGCAGCTTCTATGACATTGTCTAAGGAAAAGACCACATTGCTTGAATATTTCTTTGGTTTCTCCTTGTCTGAATTTTTGCCATTAGAGCTTCACTTTTTGGGGGTATAGGATTGTAGAACTGCAGCCTAGTTTTATATGTTGGCAGGTAGGCTCTCAATACAAAGTCTTTGCCCAGTAAAGGCACATAGAAAAAACTTGGGATAGTCATGATGTGGTGAAAAAAATCTGAAGAAAAATTGGAGAGCGTGTTTGAATTGTGTAAGAAAACCATCAGAATGCATAGAAATGTATGTCCCATAAAGGAGATCGATTGTTCTAGTGCAGGAGTGTCAGACTGAATGGAAGTGGAAGTGTGTTATGATGATCATAAGGTAAGAAAAAACACATAGTCATCTGGTTTTAGTTTGAAATGTTGAATGTCCTTTCTTTTAAGGTTTTCTACTGTAGTTCTAACATCACCTGTAAGCTGATGCAGACTGTACAAATTTCCTATAATTTATGTTTGGGTGAATATGAACTAATCTATTTCAGGGTTTGTATCCTAACTTTTCTTGCATGTCACTGCCATTGAAACTTGCATGAAAAGCACTAACTGCCTTCTTTCTCTTCTCCCTGATTTGCTCCAAGGCTGCCAGACAGATCAAGGATAGGTATGGAATAAAACCTACATTTTTATTTAAGTGTTGATTTTGAAGTCAGAAATGAAATTCAAGAACAGATTCTTATTAGACTTTCATTGGTTAAAATAAAAATACCTAATGGTCAAGTACAAAAACAAGTCTTTTGAATATTTTCTGGAATAAGCAATATATTAGCAAGATTAAAAAGAAAACATACTTGTGGGCAATTATGTACTTCCAAAAGAATTTCATTTCTGGTATAAAATAGTTAGTTTTAGTACAGTTCTTAAATATGCTAATGGGTGGGGAACCAGTTTTAATAATTAAAAATATATATTCCTGGAATGCATTTTTTTCTTAAATTTTGTAAGTATGTCTTATTTTCTGAGAAGTCACAGCATTTTAAATAGTCCTCAGGAGCTAAAGCTCTCTTACTTCACTGCTTTCCTGTTTAACACCTTTGTATTCTCATTCCATCCTGTTCCTGGTGCCATCTCTTTCTCTTTCTAATGCCACTAGTTTATGGGAAGAGAATATTAAAGAAAATAATGACTTTGGTTTAAAAGGTCTTTCTCCTTGATAGAGTCAGGATTGAGAAAGGAAATTGAGTACTTGCTATAATGAATACACCGAAAGGCTGAAGGAGCTGCTGGCAGTTGGATTGGGTCACTCCAGAGGGGAGGTTCTACTCTGCTTGGCTCATCGCCGGTCACTGACTATAGTGAGGTGATCACTTAGGTTTCTTCATTTGAGGATTATAAGAGTCTCTGAAAGGCACAGCTCTTCAAATCACCAGTATGAATCCTAGATGAAATTATTCTTCGTCAGATAATTTACAAAATTATTCATGATATATTGTGTGAAAAACAATAGTGTCTATTGTTAATCTTGGTTGATGACTTCAGTTCTGTGTTTCTCTCATGGCTGTTGATTTGACTAGAGGCAAGATTCGCATGGCAGTCATAGCATTTTTAGCACACATATTAACTTTTATATTTTTTGTATATATTATGTCAGGAATTGGTTTAAGGCATGGATCAGTTTTATAAATCCCAAATGTAGAAAGGAGATTATGAGAGTTTAAAGATAAAAAGTATTAGTTGTTTGAGGATTGGATGCTAGGTAGTTTTTTGGATAGGGTAGTTTTGGGTTGTGTCCGCTGGAATTCACTGTGAGTGATCCATCTTCCACCCTGGCTAGATTCTTCTTTTTTTGTTTTTTCTTTTCAGAGTGAGAGGAGGGGAGATAGACAGACTCCCCAGTGTACTCCAACTGGGATCTACCTGGTAACCTCTGTCTGGGGCCATGCTTGCAACCAAGCTATTTTTAGCTCCTGAGGCAAAGGCTACAATGAGCTATTCTTGATGCCTGGGGCTGATGCACTCAAACCAATTGAGCCATAGCTGAGGGAGGAGGAGAAAGAGAGAGAGAGAAGGGGGAGGTGTGGAGAAGCAGATGGCCGCTTCTCCTATGTGTCCTGACTAGGAACTGAACCTAGGACATCCACATGCTGGGCTATAGCTCTACCACTGAGCAGACCAGCCAAGGCCTAGATTATTCTTCTATTGAGCCACCTACCCCCACTAAATCCTGCTGTGGTCCCTGATTGTATTAGAAGTCACTTTCTAATTAGGCTTTGGGCTGTCCAAAAACTTTGTGAGAGACCTTGCAGAATCCTCCCTTGTTCTTCTGGGAATCTCTATGGTTCTTTGCTTCCCAGAATTCTGTCCTTTCACCTGACCTCTTTGTCCAGATTTTTTTTTGTCAGAATTTAATTTTATTATCAGTGTTTTGTGGCTGAATGCATTCCTCAGTGAAGTTTGATTTCTTTTCCTCTTCTAAGCCAGCCTCTCGGCTTGATTTCATCAGTATCCAAGGGATCTCAGAAGTCAGGGTTTGTTTTTTATTTTAATGCCAGAGAAAATTCTACTTATTAGTTTTTACATTTGCTTTGTTTTTCAAAGCCTATACGTGTTCCTTTTTTTGGCTTCCCACAAAATTTTTACTTCCTACCTAAGGAGCATTTCTGGGTTTTGTCCTAATTTTTTTTAACTTGATTCTTAGTTTCATAATGTACAGGTTTCTTTGACACAGTTTTTTAGGTGCTCTGCGAGGAAGCAAGCTTCTAGAATTCTATTATTGCAATACAAAAATAAATTTTTCATACAGTCCTAATAAAATATTTTCACTGAAGAAAGAAAGGAGTATATATACCCTGATGTGAAGGTGAAAGTGATATTTTAAGGAAGTGTATATAACAATACCTGAGCAAGAAATCAAATATATAAAAATGAAAGTCTCTGTGAAACCTCAGTATTTATCATTTGCTATGACTAAAGTTATATTGGAGGAATAACAGAGTGACAGGAAACACTGAAGACAGAAATGAGAAGACAACCGTGCAGGTCTCCGTGTCCTTACGGAGCACTGGGCACACTTCTGGTGCTTAGTCATGTTGGAAGATGATTAGTTGAGGTGTGTTGTGGGAATTACTGGTTCTTGAAGGAAAGAGGTCATGAAGAATCAAATTATAAGTAGGTAGTTTGAAGAAATTAAAAGTGTCCATTTATATGTTTTGCAGTTATTTTCTCTTTGCAAACATAAGAGGAAGGGAAGTGATCCTTATATTCACTTATACCAGGGGTCCCCAAACTTTTTACACAGGGGGCCAGTTCACTGTCCCTCAGACCGTTGGAGGGCTGGACTATAAAAAAAAAGCTATGAACAAATCCCTATGCACACTGCACATATCTTATTTTAAAGTAAAATAACAAAACGGGAACAAATACAATATTTAAAATAAAGAACAAGTAAATTTAAATCAACAAACTGACCAGTATTTCAATGGGAACTATGGGTGTGGATACATCCTGTGCTCCTCTCACTGACCACCAATGAAAGAGGTGCCCCTTCCGGAAGTGTGGTGGGGGCTGGATGAATGGCCTCAGAGGGCCGCATGCAGCCTGCGGGCCATAGTTTGGGGACCCCTGACTTATACTATTAGAAATAATATAAAAAAATCAGATTGAGTTAAAACATTTCTAATGACATGATTTCTGTAATATAGCTATCTATGGATTTTAGATTTTTAGTTTAGCTTTGAGGCACAATTGTCTAAATATATTCAGTTTAAAAATAATAAAGATTATGCCTGACCTGTGGTGGCGCAGTGGATAAAGCATCAACTTGAAACGCTGAGGTCACTGGTTCAAAACCCTGCACATGTCTGGTCAAGGCACATAGGGAGTTGATGCTTCCTGCTCCTCCCTTCTTTCTCTCTCTCTCTCTCATACTCTCTCCTCTCTAAAATGAATAAATTAAAAAAAATAATAAAGATTATAATATTATATATCTAATCTGACTTATGGAGACTGAAAGTTTCATTGACTAGAAAATGAAGGTCTTTTTTTTTTTTTTTTTTGCTTTGATGGACCTTTCTATTGCATTTTTGGGAACATTCTTTTTCTTTGAGGCTATAGTGATTAAATCAAATTTTGCGGATAAAGTTTCAGATTTAAATTTCTTAATATACTTTCAGATATTTTTTCTCAACAGTTCAAAAAAAACATTTAAATAATCAGGTTTAGAAACAGCCCATTCATTGATTCTGTGAGCATTTACTATAAGTACCTATCTGAATATAGCTCTTTCAGAAGTCTCCAAATCAAAGATACTTGGGGCTTTAAAGAACAAAGTATGTAAGACTTAGTCTTTGTTCTTAACTTCTTTTTTTTATTATTTTTTATTTTTTTACAGGGACAGAGAAAGTCAGAGAGAGGGATAGATAGGGACAGACAGACAGGAACAGAGAGAGGTGAGAAGCATCAATCATTAGTTTTTCGTTGCCGTCATAACACCTTAGTTGTTCATTGATTACTTTCTCATATGTGCCTTGACTGTGGGCCTTCAGCAGACTGAGCAATCCCTTGCTGGAGCCAACGACCGTGGGTCTAAGCTGACGAGCTTTTTGCTCAAGCCAGATGGGCCCGCGCTCAAGCTGGCAAGCTCAGGGTCTCGAACCTGGGTCTTCCGCATCCCAGTCCGACGCTCTATCCACTGCACTACCACCTGGTCAGGCTGTTCTTAACTTCTCATTAAAATAATCTGAAATTTAATTATTGAGAATCATCAGTTTAAAGTAGTGTGTGAGAAGTACTGTTATGCCAGGAGTTCATAAAGTGTGAGTTCCTTCCCCATAAGTTTGTATTTCAGTATAGCACCTTGTTCTTGATAACTAGATAAATTAATATTGTTCTAAATGAACTGATTACTTTCCTAGTTTTAAAATAATATTAAGTAACTGAATACATCAACAGTTAGACATTTTTCACCCCCCAAGCTGAACGCAGCAAGGAGCTTGGCATCTCTTGCGCCAGCGCATCTCTCGGGCAGACTTGGCAGATCGGCCTGTGTGCCTGCTCCTCTGGCTCTTATTTTCTTCCTCTTTCAAACTGTGTGCCAGGAGGCAGCGCTCATGAGGGTTACTTTTGTATTGTTCTTTGATGAAAGATAATAAGGGGATTACTTTGTGATACTTGTGAAAATTTACTATGGTATGAAAAACTGAAATTTGAGATAAAATGACAAATTAATAGAACATGATAATTTCTTTTTTCCTAGTTCTAATTGACAGAAGTTTCCCCATACTGTGGGTAAAACAAGGTCTAGTGTGGCTTCGTTCTTTTTGTTTTTGTCTTTTATACCACAGTCATCTAATAAATATTTATTGAACTTTTATTTCTGTGGCTTGTGGTTTCACAGCGCTGTTTCTCCTGTATCCTTCCTTCCATGGAACTGATGTTGACACATCAGTGACACCTACTAGTGACATCACTTCTCTCCTTTCTCATCCATGGCCTACCCTTAGTGGCTACCTAGCTGTCCGGGATCTGGTCAGTGTACCTGTACTCTTTTTTGAGGATACGTGGAGTAGCTGTGAGTAGTAGGGAGAATGTGTGAGCCAGGGTATACGTGCACTTACTTCTCTGCTTGGCATGTGGAAAGGAGTGAGGCGGCATCAGGAAGTCAGTGAGATTGTGAGTACAGAGGTTTAGGTGGCTGTTGGGTCTGCTAAAAATGATTCATGCTGAGTAGTTGTCTCTTATGATACTTACTGTATTTGTATGCAGTTTTATAAAACTGGCTGGAGGAAAGTTCCTTAAATTTATCTTTAATGTCTTTAAATTTTAAAACATTTTACAGTTTTTTATTTAGTTAATTTTCAAAGACTAAACAAATTTCTATTTAGCTTTGTTATCTTTGTGATAGTTTCTGAAGTCATTAGAGTAAAATAATTTCTATCTTTTTATTTTATAAATTCAATGTATGATATTTTCCATTCTTCTATTTTTAAAAGTATTTTTGTGTTTGCTGTAGAGTAACAATGGCTTCAGCCTTTCGCCTTTCTTTGAAACCAAAGGTCAGTGACAGCATGACTCATTTAATGGTGGATTTTTCTCAGGAAAGACAGATGTTGCAAACTTTGAAGTTTTTGCCAGGTAAGTAAGTATATGTATTATATGTAAAGTTTAATATATAAAAAATACTTTCTGCGAGATTTTTCTGTGTGAACTTTGGAATATAAATATTAAAGAAGTATAGCATGATTTCTTTTTCTTCATTCAGCTAAGGAATAATACATTTGCTATTCTTTATTTTTAGAGAATTGTTTTACTAGTATATAAATTCCATTTTTAAGAACCATGTAAAGGCATGTATTTCATTGTTTGTTTGATGGAAGCAGTACAATTTAATGGTTAACACTGGGTCTTGTGCCCAAACTTCTTAGATTTGAATCCTGACTGCCATTACTTGCTGTGTAACCTTGAACAATTTATTTAATTTTGCCTCATTTTCTTTCTCTTTAAAATGTGGTTTTTATAGTGATTAAAGGAATTGGAATCTCTAAAGCACTTGAAATAGTGCCTGTCTCACAGTTAACAGTTAATGTTAGCTGCTATCATTACCATTATTGCTGTGGTGGTTGTTGGATCAGGTGGAATTGTATTTCCAGGAATGATATGTTGACATTGGCTTATTAGTGTATTGGAATGAGGATATTTCAGTAGCCAAATCCATTTGAAATCGAGTCTCAAATAATTTGTCCACATGTGTGAAAGAGCCAATTAAAGATCTTTGGGTTAGCAGTATTCTCTCTTCAGCTAGCATCAAGTAATGTTAAGTTGATAACTAACACAATTTGGACATGGTGATTTGGGGGATCAGGAAATCTTTTGTAAGGGAAGTGTTTTAAACAGGTGCTTTGTTTGAGCTGGCTTTTATTTTTTAGAGGTTAGCTGGTTTTGAATAGAGAATGTTATGGTATGAAACCATTTTCAGAATATCTGGTCAAGAATTTAAAATATGATTGGAAAGAAAAGATTAGTAGTCATGAAACTAATAGGACTAGTAATATTAGTACAAGTGAAGTATTAACTTGTGTGGAATAGATCAGAAGTTTAGAGCAGTTTTTATAAGTATAGAGGAGAGAAGAAAATATAGAGGAAGTACAATATAAAAGGAAGTATAGTTGTAGAGGAAGAAAGTATACTTGTCAGTGGAGATATGCCTTTAAATTGGCCTTTCAGAATTACTAACCATTATATTATCATTCTCACTACTTCTAAATTTAGAAGGAGAGTCAGGAGTGTCAGATTGTGAATGTACACATGAGGTTTGTTTTGTTTCCTTTATTTAAGCAATCTTCTCACCATTATTTTCTTTCTCTTGGGTTTTCAGTAATATCTTAACAGACCAAGGCCATGCCTACTGTATAGTCAAATAGATTGCTTGCACAATTCAGATTTCTTTTTTTGACAAACTGTTAAGACAGTCTGAAGGAATGAGGTATAATAAAAACACAAATCCTGTTAGGGAGGAGTTTCATTCCTGAAAATAGCATAGTAGGTTGTTAAAGTTTATGAAAGATGAACTCATGTTACCAATTTTTAATATTCTGCTATAGCATAAAAATTTCTGATAAGAAACAATACCTTTATTCCTTAGCAGTTCATTCCATAGATACCACAGAAATCACTTCTACCCTGTGTTCTGTGTAGTTCATGAGTTACGGACTTATCTGAGTCTGAAAAATGAAAGTGATGATGATAGACATTTGCAAAGTCCTTTTCTTCTACCTTAAGCCATTTTTAAAAAATACATTGAATCTTAGAGTTTATATTCTTTCTGAGCTTCTACAACTGAAAAGAAAAAGCATACTTGTGGCAATGTTGATGCCACTTACACTTTGACATGCACATGCAGAGAAGACATTAGTAAAGTTCTTGAATCAGTTTCTACGCTGTTGCTAGTTAACTGTTGCTTTATGGGAATTGCTGTGAACTGTTTTTCATTCTCATTTTCAAAGACAGTTCTGCATTTTCTAAGTAATATTTTTAGATGACAATTTTACCACCTTTCATCTCCTGATGTTTATCCCTCATTTAATGAACTTTTTCTTCTGTGTAGAATCTTGGGTGAACTTCCCGTATATTAGATTCAGGTCAACCTTAATTTGACATATTTCTCTAAATTATCTTAATTTTTTTTTCTTCCCAAGTATCACTACTTTCTTGGATCTTTTTTTCATTTTTACCTCAGTTACCACGGTTAGCAGTTTACTTTCTTTTGGGGGCCACCATTCACAAGAAAGAAGAATCCACTTGCCAGTACATTCTTACTGGAATGGTAGCAGAATTGCGATGTATATAGTAGATAGAGGTCAGCTAGACCCACTAAGTAACTCTCTTTTTATTTTTAATTTGAATTTTATAAAGATTATATTTATTGATTTTAGAGAGAGAGCGAGCAAGAAGCATTACCTTGTAGTTGCTTCACTTTAGTGGTTCATTGATTGCTTCTCATATGTGCCTTGACCGGCAAGGCCCAGGGTTTCAAACCAGTGACCTCAGCATTTCGGGGCCAAGCACTCTATTAACTGCACCACCATAGGTCAGGCTCTTTTTAAAAATTTTTATCTATTAATTTTTAGAGAAAGAGGAAGGGAGAGAGACGGAGACAGAGTAAAAGAGAAACCTTGATTTGTTGTTCCACTCATGTATGCTGTCACTGGTTCATATCTGCATGTGCCTTGACTGGGGATTGAACCTGCAACTTGGCATGTTGGGATGACTCTAACCAACTGAGCTACCAGCCAGCACCTAAGTGATTCTCTCTTTATACCAGCTTCTTGGGACTTTTAGTACAGATTTATGACTTAGCAAAATTATAGAATTACCACATGCCAAATATGCCTTTACACCTTCTCACATGTAGGCAACACAGATCACATTAAATTCATGAATGTCTGTGGTCTATTCTCTTGGCAATGACTAGTGGTCTGTATTGCTTATGTTCCAGAATAGAGACTGGCATCTGTTATGTATTATAGGGACAAAAACTCCAGAAGACAGATGAAGAAAATTAATCATAATGACAAATGATAAACATTTCTTTGGTTGTCTATTGTCTTACTAATAAGGTATATCAGATTCCAAGTATTTATTATACAATTACACACATATAACAGTTGAACTTTGGAGACTGTAGTTAATGGAGATCAATTGTCCTGCCTCTCTTTCTCCTGCCTTTGTTACTATACTGCTCACAAAAATGAGGGGATATTTCAAAATGAATATGAAGTGATAAAATATCCCCTCATTTTTTGTGAGCAGTATAGTTAGGCTTGAAGATTTAAAATTTATATAAAATTTCTTTTCTATTTGTCTTGATTATTTTATCCAAGATATTTACTTTGCTATTTGTTAGGTCTCACCTTTTAACTTTTGTTTATAATTTTTTGTTGTTATGGTTGTATTTTAATCAATGCTTTGTTTTTTTAAAACAGGTTTAGGTTAACGGAAAATTGAGCACATAATACAGAGTTACCATATACTTCCCTCCTCCCCACATGTAATTTCCCCTATTATTACTATCTTGCATTAATTAGTAGGGTACATTAGTTTTAATTGATGAACCATTATTGATACAGTATTAACTAAAGCCCATAGTTAACATCGGGGTTTACTCTGTGTGTTATATAATTCTATGGGTTTTGACAGATGAATAATGTCATGTGTCCACTATAACATTATCATACAGAATAGTTTCACTACCCTAAAGTTTCCTATACTCGGCTGGTTCATCCCTTGTGTCCTGCAGCCTTGCTATAATCACTTGCTAGTTTCAGGACTTTTTTTCATTGATTCTTTGGGATTTTCTTTGTAGATAATTCATATCATCAACAAACAAAGGCAGTTTCATTTCTTCCTTTCTACCTTTTACTTCCTTTTCCTGTCTTACTGTATTTAGCTAGAACTTTCAGTATAATATTGAATAGGAGTGGTGAGAGGGACATCTTTGCTCTAGAGAGAAAATACCTAGTTTTTCAACATTAAATATGGTTTTAACTATAGATTTTTTTGTAGGTGTTCTTTATCAAATAAAGCACCTCTTTATCCCTAGTTTGCTGAGAATTTTGTCATGAATGATTGTATTTTGTCCAGTTTTTTTCTATTTGTTTATATGATCATACGATTTTTCTTCTGATGTCATAGATAACATTAATTGGTTTAAAATGTTGAACCACCCTTACATACGTGGAGAAAATTAAAAAAAAATTTTTTTTTTAGTGACAAAATGTTTAAATACAGTACCTGCACAATTTCACACACTTCAGACATCTGTATCACTAAAGATCTCACTATCCAATTAGCCTGTTGTTATGTAAATGAAACATCTGTTAATGTTGGGGAGTTATGGAAAATCCTCTTTTATGGAAAGAAATCGATTAATGTTCATACATGTTTATTGTAGCTCATTTATCCTAATTTATTTTAATGAGTCATAGAATTCTGTGAAGAAACATTTTAAATTTCCTAAGCATTTTGCATGGTTGAAGAGTTCATTTTTGTTTAGTGTTGAGAAATTATAATTATTTTATAAACTATTTTTAAAAATACATTGAAAAGATCTTGAATTATTTTAATTGTTGGAGTCAAAGCCAGTTATTCTATTTTATTAATAGTGACTTAATTTGTATTCTGCAACTGTTTGAGATAGATTAAAAGTACATGTTGAGAAGTAACAAGTCGTTCTTGATTCCTTTTCCTTAGCATATGTGAATTGCTTTTTGTTTACTAGGGTTTAATAAACTTTGAGTAAGTCTATGAAAAAACTTTGAAACAAGAATTTTTAAACAACTATTCAAATGAATAGTTCAAAAGCAACATGAAAAACCATAGTTTGAATGACAGACAAGAATATTGGATTAGTACTATAATAAATGAGAAATGAGCCTTTTTTCTTTTCTTTAGTCCCCAAAGCTCCAGAGATAGATCCAGTAGAGTGTTTGGTGGCTGACAACTCGGTAACAGTAGCTTGGAGAATGCCAGAAGCAGATAACAAGATTGACCATTTTATACTGGAATACAGGAAAACTAATTTTGATGGACTTCCACGGGTGAAGGATGAGCGGTGCTGGGAGATGATTGACAATATTAAGGGAACTGAACATACACTGTCAGGTAAAATGACTACGTTTCATGAATCTTTCTGAGCAAAGAAATATCATTGTGAAAGTATTTTGAGTTACTTTGAAAGATAATGTTTTTTTTAGCCAAGTGACTTTTTATATATTCATTATAGAAGTGATTATCCCTTAAAATACCAAGAAAACCTACATTTAAATTACTTCTGGATATTTGCAACCTGGTAAAAACAATGAATGTAGATGTAGAACAAACATGAAGGGATGTTCTGAAACAGTGTTTTAGAATAACATTTAAGTTTTACCTTGGTTTTCTTCTTATTTCCTATTTATTGAGTATTTTGGAGGGTGACACTGGTTAACAAAATTATACAGGTTTCAGGTGCACAATTCACAACATGTCATCTGTACAATGTATTGTGTGTTCACCACTTCAAGTCTCTGTCCATTGCCATTTATCTAACCTTTAACAACAAAACAGCTGTCAATTTTCTAGATGTATATACTTCTCCACAAATATTGTTGCCTTTACCTTTTATACCTCAAGTACTTTAATACCTAAAGTAGAACTGTGACTTGGTATTAGACATTTGTTTGTTGGCCTTTGCAAGTCTTTAAAAAGCTATCTCCATATACAGGGAACTTTGGGTATTTGAAATGGCTGAATGTTGCCTGAGTTGTTAAATGCTTTTTATGCATGATCATTAATATTAGTAACTTTACCATTACTGAGCACTTACCATTTTTCAGAATTGGGCAGAAATGTATTACACAATACATCTCATTTAATATTTATACTTATGAGATTGGTTTTATTCTGTTTTACAGATACAAAACTATGGCTCTGTAATGTTGTTTAAAGTCCCGTAGCTAGTAAATTTTGGGCTATTTTAATGTAGACATGACTAACTTCAGAGTTTTGGTATTAATCCCTATGTTTCACTTTCTCTTTAAATTTATTTTTCATTTAAGAAGACAGTGTTTCATGAATATAAAAATTCCTTAGGGTGTCTGCGTTCCAGAAATGGATATGCTATTCTAAATTGCAGCACCTATCCTTGAGTGAAATACACTTTTAGTGAGGCTTGACAGTATCTTTCTGTCACTTAAGTGTTCACAAAAAATTCATTGATAAACTGTATGATTTATTTCTTTTAAAGAAAACAATAGATAAATGATGATTCCTCTTATTTCAGGCATTTTCACAGTTTTAGCATAAATTTATATTCTTCCTGAGTTAAGAAAAAATTTCAAAGAGGGAAAATTGTCTGTTTGAAGTTTTATACTCATACTTTTGGAGTAGATTCCTTTACTTTTCATGTCTGAAACCATTTTCATTTTTTCAGGCTTAAAGTTTGATTCAAAGTATATGAATTTCAGAGTGCGAGCTTGTAATAAAGCTGTGGCTGGAGAGTGTTCTGATCCAGTGACTCTAGAGACCAAAGGTGAGAGCAGTAGCTGTTTACACAGCATAAAACAAAACAACTATCTCAAGTTATCCAGACTTCGTGACTGGAAACATTTTACATGTGGTTGCATCCTTCCTGCCCCCACCCAGAATTCCCAACCATAGGAATTTTAAGATGGAGAAATTAGTACTACAGTAGTCATATTCATTAGCTTTTTTTTTTTTTTTCTTTTTTTTTGACAGAAACAAAGAGAGGGACAGATAGGGACAAGACAGACAGGAAGGGAAAGAGATGAGAAGCATCAGTTCTTTGTTGCAGCACCTTAGTTGTTCATTGATTGCTTTCCCATATGTGCCTTGACCCGGGGCTACAGCAGAGCAAGTGACCCATTGCTCAAGCCAGTGACCTTGGGCTCAAGCCAGATGAGCCCACGCCCAAGCCAGCGACTTTGGGGTTTTGAATCTGGCTCCTCCATATTCCTAGTCCGACTCTCTATCCACTGCGCCACTGCCTGGTCAGGCTCATTAGTTTTTTTTTTATCGTGGTATTCAGAGAGGTAAAATAGACTGAGATGGGAGTGTTACCTTCTCAGGCAGGTGCTTAGTTTACAAATTTCAGTTTAGTATATGAACATCACTGAAGATGTGTCCAAAGTTTTCTCAGGAAATGTATTATGGCTCAGTAATGAGGAAGTACCTTTTCAGTTTAGTTAAGGTCCTCTCAATTTTCTTAAATCTTCTTGTAGAAATTAATATTTATATAGCTTATTAATGTTTATAAAGCAGTTTCAGGATTATTCATTTGATCATTAAAATTATGCTGAGAGATCAGTAGAATAGATACTATTGATGGCTAATTTGTGAAGAAAGTGAAGATATGTTAATGACTTGGCCTGCAGTCCCTAGAACTAGCTTGGAAAGATGTGAATAAGAATTTTTTTCAAGTTCTGTGCAAGAGATAGAATGAAAATCAACCCTAAGGCCCACTGAACAGTGACTTTGAACTTGAGGGAGATCCAGAAAAAAACCAGTCTCATAACTAGATATGGGCCACAGATTCCTAAGGTTATCCCATAGCACTGGAGTGGCTATTAGTAAGAGCAAGAGCTACAGAGGAAAAGTCAGATTATTAAAAAATGGCATGTTAAACAATTGTTTACTAATTTTCTTGGCTTGCTGCAGCCCTTGTTAAGCAACTAATAGAGATAAGTGTCTGAAGAAAAAGCTGGAGAGAAAGGGAAAGAGGTGGAGATTAAATATGTAGTTGAAGCCTGCCAAAACTTTGTACCTGGCTGTCTATGGGGTTTGATGTGGAAAGTAGAGAACATTGTTAGCTTCTTTTTCCTTACTATTTCTTTTGTCATTGGAATTGTCAAAACTGATGCATAATATAAGTTCTTATGACCTGAATTTTAAAAGTATATTATTCCTTACTTTCTTGTAAAGGTAAATGATATGATATTGATCATAATTTACTGTCTGGACTTAAAAGATAACGGCTATAATGTTTTCTAATACCAAGGAATCAGCTTCTGATACACATTAAACCCTTGCAATGTTTCTGTACTCTTTGAGTTTTTTGGTACATTTATTTTGTTTGTTTTTTTGTCACCCTCTTCTCCCCCAAAGTGAGAAGCAGGGTGTGGCAGACAGACTCCCACATGCGCCCGACTGGATCCACCAGGCATGCCTACCAGGGGGCGATGCTCTGCTGCAAGCGGAGCCATTCTAGCACCTGAGGCGGAGGCCATGGAGCCATCCTCAGCGACTGGGCCAACTTTGCTCCCATGGAGCCTTGGCTGCAGGAGGGGAAGAGAGAGACAGAGAGAAAGGAGAGGAGAAAGAGTGGAGAAGCAAATGGGCGCTTCTCCTGTGTGCCCAGGCCGGGAATCGAACCTGGGACTTCCACAGGCTGGGACAATGCTCTACCACTGAGCCAACTGGCCAGGGCGGGTACTTTGTTTTCACAGACTTTTAAAAATATGGAAACTAATATTTAGCTATATTACAGGGCTTACATAAGAGACAAAGAGTAACTTTTGAGACCTCACTTTGGGGCCGGTCTTTTTAAAATATAAAATAACACAGAAAACAACTATCCAGTATTATCTGTGTTAGTCCTCAGCCTCTATGACTTAGTTGAGGTTCCTAAAGCGATAATGTCCAAAAATAAAAGAGAGAGAGTGTGTAATAAAACTTACACCCCTGGGATTGAAACACATGCCTTTTGTTTGGGTGTTGTGGTGTTTGCTAAGGTCTGGTTTCAAGTGGCTTGGGGGTGATACTGTTATTTACTTATTTTATTGATTTTTAGAGTGAGAGGAAGAGAGAGAGCGAGACATTGATTTGCTGTTTCACTGATTCATGCTGTCATTGGTTGATTCTTGTATCTGACTAGGGATGGAACCTGCAACCTTGGCATATTGAGACTATGCTCTAACCAGTGGAGTTACCTGGCCAGAGCCGATACCTTTTCTTGCCACCATTGATTTCAGCCTTCTCTCCATCATATGAAACATTTGAGAACAGCCTTAGGATTTTTTTATTTCTCATTTTAAAAAATTTTAGTTTTTTTTTTTAAAGCCAGCCTTTGCAATTTTGTTTTCTTAGAGGGAGACCAGAGAGAGAGAAAGGCAGGGTAAGGAGCAGGAAGCATCAACTGATAGTAGTTGTTTCTTGTATGTGCCTTTTTGAATGGATGACTTCAGCATTCTAGGTCAGTGCTTTATCCACTGCACCACCACAGGTCAGACCAGCCTGTGGACTTTAACAAGATACACATTTTCTGTCTCTCACAAATGTGGATGCCCTTCATACTAGTATCCTAATAGCTAATACAGAGATTAACCCTGTTTTTTTAAGGCAGTTCATCTGTAGTAGGGCAATGTGACAATTTTGCTTAATCCTGACCTTTTAGTAACCTACCTGTTAAGGAATTCTATTTTCATTTTTACTGACAAGCTCTATTATTTTTTTCCTTCTGTAAGTTTATTTCTGTTTACATGCATATGTTTACTTGCTTAGCATGACAATTACTAGCAGTACTGCTCAATAAACTTATATTTGGAATGCTGTATAAATAAAGACCCCAGTGAACAAAGCATCCAAGGCAAAGTTGAAATTAAAGTGCTCTTTACAGAACAGTAGAGGATAAAAGGATTCTTGATTCACTAGGTAAATATTAGACTATCTTTACAAATATTTTGTTATTTGATGATGCATACCGAAGCCTTAGTGACTTAGGTGAAATGGGATATTGTAAAGGAATATTCCTTTGACGAGTAATTACCAGAAGTTTGAATTTTGGCAGGGAACTAGAACTGAGGCAGATTAGCTGGTAACTATATAGAAGATGATACCTCGCTTAAGACAGATTCTAGGAGTTACATTTATTATAGGAGAAACTGCATTACTCAGCATTACATTTTAATGATTCACCCTCAATTTCCAAAGAGAGGCTCTACTGATTTCCTAAATTAACAATACTGAGTAAGTTTTGTGAATAGTACTGATAGTTCCCCAAAATACCAAATAATTTAAAAAGTGTAGTTTTGTTTTGTGTTTTATGATTTGTTTCCATTTAACAGGCCCCTCCCCTAGTCCTGTAAATCATCTGTAGCTCTCTCAGCTGTCAGTTCCCTTGCTTCTGCTGTCATGGCCCGTTTTTCCATGCTTGTCTTCATTTCAAACCACTGCAAGTTTAGAGATGAAATTATTAAGTATTAGAACATCAGCAAAAATACGTGTGTGCTAGGCTCTGTAACTGTTGACACTACATCACTTTCTACTCATTCTTAATTCTATCAAGGCCTCTTCCCATTTAGTCATAACAGTCAACTGGTAATCAACTGATATTCTAACAGCAGGACATTGAGTTTATTGTGTACTGAGGGGTCCAACAGGAGTAGCAGAAGCAGTGTCTCTGCAGGCCATGCAGAGACATTATTGCATTTGCTTGGCATATAAGGTATATAAGAATAATGGGAAATAAAGTAGAAATTAGTAAATTATGGCCTTCTCTTTGGGGACTTTACTAGAATTAAAACTTGAACTTTATATACAGTGTTGTAAAAATTGAGGAGGAAAATAATGTGATGATAATTGTACTTCAGAAAGAAGAGATGTATGCTACATTTTTACAAAATTTAAATACTGTTTTTATAGCACTTAACTTCAGTTTAGATAACTCCTCATCCCATTTGAACCTGAGAGTTGAAGATACCTGTGTAGAGTGGGACCCTACGGGAGGAAAAGGTCAAGAAAATAAGATTAAAGGAAAAGAGAACAAGGGCAGGTAAGTTAGTTCCCTAAATTTGTTCTCTGGGAAATGCTTTGTACATTGGTTCTTATTTGACAATAACTTCTAATGAAATTCTTATTCTGTGTACCAGTATGATTTGTAATATGTGAGTACATGAAAGCGAAGCATGCAGTATTGTTGGTCAATTCTTGAATTTGTCACTAACATTTTTATTACTTTTTCTTAGTTTCTAATTCACTTCTCACTTATACATTTCAATTTCAGTAGTCCATCTCTTCAAAATTACATCTACAGTAACATGAAGTGCTTAGAGAGTCCCTAGGATAGTTTCTGAATTTTAGGTCCAGTCTGACCTGAAAGTCTGCCTTGAATGGCAGCATTTAGCATGCACAACCCGTGTCTCGCCCCCATCAGCAACCTTATGCACCAGAGGTGTGGTATCTTGAGTTGTTAGACCTACTTAGATAGTCTCAATGTAGAGGGTCTCTTTCTTAAACAGAGCAAATTTTTTCTCTAATTGAAATATGGTACTATCACTATGAGTTAAAACAGCAAATAAAAAAAAAGAATTTCCTCATCAGGCTTTTGATTTAATTTATATTATAAGCTGTTAAATTTAAGTTGTAAAGCACTCTTAACAGTTGCCTGTTTTTATCTGACAGTACCCATGTTACCTCGCTGAAGAAACATACAAGGTGATGATCTCTGTCTGTCTAGTTCTAGGACTTAGTGTATTTAGCTTGGCTGAATAACTTTAATATTTTTTCTTTAACTAATAAGCAGAAGCCATTGCAGCAGCCTTCAGTAGCTAAATATTGCTCTGTGTAGACTATCAGTATTGGTAGCTTATGTTGTGAACTTACAGCATTCAAGTTTGCTGCGTATTTGGATTGTATTGTATATAACAAAACAATAAGCTCTGCTTAAAGCCTTTCTTGAGTTATTTTCTCTTATATGAATTTTTTTCTGCATTTACTTATACCTGGCATCTTTTTTGTTGTACTGTATTCAGTATACCTAACTTTATAGCTTTGCTTTTATTTGTATTTGACACGAGGCACGTTGAGGTGCTCTTTATTTTATAATAATCATGCAGTTTGAAAAGCATCAGGGTCAGAAGCAAAGGTTATTAGTGAAATTATTAGGACAATGCCAGAAAGATGAATCAATTCAAATTGTATGAATAATAATGTACTGATTTGAAGATTTACATATCTTTATCAGAAACCAGAATGTGTTCTCTTTTCAAAATTATCTTTCTCTCCTTTTTCTAGTTTATTTGCTCAGTGGCAAAAGTGATTTCATAGTTGATATATTATAAACTGTAAAATGCTGTTGGATTTAATAGAATCTATAAAGTTTCATTTGGTCACTTAGAGATTTTTTTAGACTGCTTATATTTAACATTTCATATCATATTATTTATTTTTCACCATTCCCTCCTTTTAAGGGTATTTTCTATGTAGGCTATTTCTGGAATATTATATACACTTTTTTTCATAAACATTTGTTTACTGTAGGATGTCAGCTAGATATTGTGGGGTTTATAGAGATACTGTCCCTGCGTTCAAGAAATTTTCCCCGGCTTATGTAGATGAGAGATCTAGCTTTATACAAATAACAATAATGCAGGTAGAGAGGATGTGTAATGGTAAGTGTGAACAAAGGAGTTTAGAGGAAGAAAGGTATCCTGAGCTGCTGAGTGTTGAAGCGGCCAGTTAGGACACTGAGCCAAACTGAAAGTAACAATCAAACCTTTTATTCACTGACTACGATAGTGTAAGCAAGAGGCCACAAAGGAAAGGGTGCTAGCTCTCCCGTGTTCTATTTTTCCCAACAGAATGAGGTGAGGGTCAGGTAAATCAGAGCAGATCACTGATGGTGGATATCATCTCACTGCTGAGAAAGCCCCAAACAAAAGGCTCATCCTGTTGTTTATGGACCTAAGGTCAAGAAGATGGAAGAATGGGAAAGGTTAGAAACAGAAAAATATTGAGACAGGGGAGAGAAGTGCCTTCACATTACAGCCCCGTCCCAGCCCACTTCATGCAGGTCCCTGCAGAGGCAGTGGAAGGGGTCTCAGACAAGAGTCTCCCTATAAGGGATCTGCGACTAGAGGTGCCTAAGCAAGGATTGCAGATGGGCTACGAGCTTGGTGTAAGGAAGGGACTGCAACTCCGTCCAGAAACCTCAGTGATGGCTGGCCATCAACTCTGGTGTGGGGAAGGCAGCCCACTGCCCCAGGCCCGCCAGTTAAAGGCTTTATAATTGTCTGTGGTTGGGCCTGAAATAGCACACGTTGGATCCTGGCCTGGAGCTGGACTCCTCACAGAGTTATTTACTTAGCTTTGTAGGGTCTGGGAGACCCTCAAGAATGCGATGGAATTTAGGCTGGTTCTCAAGAAAGTAGAAGGATGTGTGACATTGGACTTGCAGCCAGAGAGAGGGAGAAATAGGAGGAAAGGCCTGGAAGCAGAGTGCTTGAGAAGGGAACGCTTCCTCTGCTATATTTAACTGGATAGTGCTCTCTAGGGGCGAGAGGCTGGAACAGCAGACGAGACGGACCAAATCAAGAACTTGAAGTGCTGAGCTGAGTTTGTGGGCAGTAAGGAAGTACTTGAAGATTTTAAACTAGGAGAATCGGAGTTAAGTTTATCTGGTAACAGTGAACAAAATGAATTGGGTAGCAAAGAGATAATTTTAGAAGCTGGTAAAACAATCCAGAGTAGAGGTAACAAAGAGCCTTAATTCAGATAGTAAACAGGCCAAGGTGCCCATAAAGAGATTGGAGGTGGCCTCGGTGGGGGGAGGGCATATGTTCGACATAAGACAGTGATAGTTGTACTTCTTGCAAAAATGTACAGATCCGAAGTTTGGAATGTCACAGTGGCAGAGCTTTTACTTAACTTTTCTTTGAAATTTAAACTGCCCTTCTCAGTAGTTATGTCTGTTTTCCTTTTTTCCATGCTTTCCTCTATTTCTTTCCTACTGGTAAGTTGTGATTTTTTTGTTTTTTTAAATTCAGTAATTCAATATGATTGATGTATATTAAATTTTAGACCTTTTTGGGATTTTGTTCATTTTGAGATTTTGAATTTGTGAGAGGTCTGATACTCTTCTTCACATTGCCATATCATATAATTTGATATGAAGGGAGGTCAGGTTGGACCTTGTCCGTAATACTAGGGAGAAATGCTTTTTTAATACTTGACATTCTCCTATGCATGGATTTGGGCAAGCACTGTTTCTCTTTTTAAGAAAAGATCCAGAGCAAGAATACACACTGCTTACAAAAAAAGATTATTTAGTTATGATTGTAATAAGCTTATTTTTGCCTTTACTTCTATTTAAATTTAACTACAAGAAGTGTAAGCTATACTACATTATCTTTCTTGAGGTTTTTTTTCCTTTGTATCTCATTTCATTTTGGCATCGTTTCTTATTTCAACTGTGTGTTCTTTGTACAAGCCTTGCTCAGTCTGCATGGTACTTGTGTTTTCAGCCTGCTCTGTGTTAGTGACTTCTTACATTTGAGTGTTTATCACTGATAACTCTGTAATAATTTAGATAAAATTAAATTGTCCTGTTTGTGCAACATAATTTAAAAATCTTTTTAAAGGTTTGTTTTGTGATTTGTAATTTCAGTTTATGAAACAAATTACAACACACAATGTTTGTTTTCATTTTTATTTTTGTCCTTGTTTCTATAGAAGTGGTACACCGTCCCCCAAACGGACATCCATAGGCTCCAGGCCACCAGCAGTAAGAGGCAGCAGAGATCGTTTCACTGGGGAATCATACACAGTGCTGGGTAGGATAAAGAAATAGTTCTTCATTATCTCATATTAAAGGCATCACAGTCATACTGGTGGGCTTTCTACTCAGAGCTGGAGTGACTGCTGCATATTGAATGAAACTTGGCCAGAGTGTCTTCCTCTTGAAGCCTAATTACTTTGACAGGTTTTAAAATTGCCTTATTATTGATCTGTTTAAAACTTACTTCATTTTACATAGTGCATAGTGCTCTACATAAAATTAGGGGGTATTTCAAAATGCACTTTCAAGATTAGGGAACGTGCAGAGACTCCAGTCCTTTCAGCCTTCTGTATAGTGCATTTTCACCAATGAAATAAAAGTTGGTTTCGCATCTCATTTGCATAATTGAACAACTTTCTTTGACTTGTCGTTTGCTTTTCTGATGTTCTTGTTTAATAAAAAAGAAATCAGCCTGACCTGTGGTGGCGCAGTGGGATAAAGCATCAACCTGGAACACTGAGGTCACCAGTTCAAAACCCTGGGCTTGCCCAGTCAAGGCACATATGGGAGTTGATGCTTCCTGCACCTCCCCACTTCTCTCTCTCTTTCTCTCTCTCTCCTCTCTAAAAATTGAATAAAGTCTTTTAAAATAATAAAAAATAAAAAAGAAATCAAATGCTTCTTTTTTTATTGCTTCATATTCATTTTGAAATATCCCCTAATTTTTGTGAGCAGTATATATGTGGAACTCTTGAGGGGATAGTAAGGAGGAAAAGTTCTGAAGCTTTTTTAAAAAATTTCTTTTTATTTTATTCATTTTAGAGAGGAAACACAGAGTGAGAAAGAGAGAGAGAGAGAGAAAGAAAGGGGGGAGGAGCTGGAAGCATCAACTCCCATATGTGCCTTGACCAGACCAGTGCAGGGTTTTGAACTAGCGACCTCAGTGTTCCCAAGTCGACGCTTTATCCATTGCGCCACCACAGGTCAGGCTGGAGCTTTTTATATTCAGAAAAATTAGTAATAAACATATGAGTAAAATTATAGCAGATACTCTGCAATTCGTGTCTATGTGTTAGCATCCTGAGTCAGAATTTTGGTACCATTTTACGGGACATGAGATAGGTTCAGATCTATGTGACTCATAAGGAAGAGGTAAGAGTCAAATTTACCTTTCTGATCCTTTGCAGGAGACACTGCTATTGAAAGTGGACAACATTATTGGGAGGTCAAGGCCCAGAAGGATTGTAAATCCTACAGTGTGGGAATAGCATACAAGACTTTGGGGAAATTTGACCAGTTAGGAAAGACAAACACTAGTTGGTGTATCCATGTTAACAACTGGCTACAAAACACATTTGCAGCAAAGCACAATAATAAAGTCAAAGCCTTGGATGTTCCTGTTCCTGAAAGAATAGGTGTATTCTGTGATTTTGATAGCGGTAAGTTTACTGATTTTCTCATAATTCATCTCATCATAGTTGCTTATATTTCAGTATCTTTCACTGGTAATCATCTATAGAGAATTTCCTTTAATACTGTGGTAAGGGTGTTTTCACCTAGGATTTGATCCCAAACATAATTTCAGCTCCAGAATTGACTGCATTGTCTGCCTGTAGCTCTACAAAAAACTCATCTGTAATACACTAATTGAGTCTGAAAGAAAGATTTTGCTAATTTTAGTCTTAAAGCTATATTTCTTTTGTTCATTTTAATTCCTTCTTACCTTGTTTTATTACATGTAAAGAGTGGTAGAGTCAGATTTTTCTAGTTGGAGTAGACTTTAGAAATTACCCAGCCCATTGACCATATGGCATAAAATCCTTTTTACATTATCTCTGCAAGAGTTGCCATTCCTGTCTTGATGAACTTTTTTATGTGACGTTTACTGTCATAGAAGGTAGTCTCTTTCATTGTTGGATAGCAATTGGTTAGGTTTTACTTAAATTGTCTCACTTTGTCTTCCAATAAATTCTGAGACTATTGCTCTTAAATTTTGTCATCTTAAGAAATAACAGTTATGTTCCCTAATTCACATTTACAAGATAATCCTCTCTTTGTGTAAAAATTACTAACACTGCTTCTCTTGCCCTATTTTCCCCAGACTATACATTCTCTGTAACATTAGCTATTTCTCCTTTTTTTTTTCTTTTTTTTAGCAAGTGAGACACAGAGAGTGAGACAGAGAGAGGGACAGATAGGGACAGACAGACAGAAATGGAGAGAAATGAGAAGCATCAATTCTTCATTTTAGCACCTTAATTGTTCATTGATTGCCTTCTCATATGTGCCTTGACTGGGGGCTCCAGCCGAGTCAGTGACCCCTTGTTCAAGTCAGTACCCTTGGACCCAAGACAGTGACCTTGGGCTTCAAGCCAGTGACCTTTAGGCTTAAGCCAGCAACTAAGGGGTCATGACTATGATCCCATGCTCAAGCCAGATGAGCCTGTGCTCAAGCTGGCGACCTCGGGGATTTGAACCTGGGCCTTCCGCATCCCAGGTTGCCATTCTGTCCACTGCACCACGGCCTGGTAAGACAGCTATTCCTCTTAATTTAATTTTTCCCAAACCTTATGATTGCCTATGGTTGTATATTTTGTCCATATATTTCTTAAAGATTGATTATCGAAGTAGGACACACCATTTCTGACCATCATAGGATAGTGATTTGGCAGCATAGTTTCTAGCACTATGACTTCTTTTTACTTAAAAATTTTTTTAATTATAGTTTACATTCAATATTATTTTGTATTAGGTTTCAGGTATATAGCATAGTAGCCAGACAATCATATACCTTACAAAGTGTTCCAATATTCTCAGTACCCAGTTGGCACCATGCATAATTATTACAATATTATTGACTATATTCCCTGTGCCCATGATGGCGAACCTATGACACGCGTATCAGCACTGTCACACGTAGCCATTTTCGATGACACGTGGCCGCATACCAGAGAAGTATGGGGCCGCATGCTGAGAAGGACGTTTCATCCTCGGCTCCTGCATGGCCAGGTGCAGGAGCCGAGGATAAAACATTTGCTATAGTGTAGACACTCTGTGCCGGAGGTCTGTAGGCCAAAACATTTTTGTTATTTAAACTATAAATATCGCGAAATTATGGTTTTTTTCTCGAAGTGACACACCACCCAAGTTATGCTCACTTTTTTGGCGAATTTTGACACACCAAGCTCAAAAGATTGCCCATCACTGGCTTAGAGCATGGGTACAGGAGGGAGGTGAAATATAGAATAGGATCAGGTTTTGAAGACCTTAAAAAAATAGTAGAATCGTCTTTTTTTAATAGTTGAGGGAAGAGGCTTTTGCACTGTAGAAAACTATAGTTTTAAGTCATGTGATGATCATTTAGTTTTAGAAATGCTAGAGGGTAAATAGTTAAATGTGGAAGCGATTCCAAACATATAGTGGGTAAAACTTTTCAGGAGGCAGTCTTTAAACAATGTAGGTAGGACCATGTCTGTTTTGTTAAGGATTATGTCCTGTTGCTTAGAAAGTGCTTTGTACATATTAAGCCCTTAATAAGTATTTGTTGAGTGATATAGTAACAAGGGCCTAAGCAGTTGGGAGTCAAGAAGATTTGATGGTGTAAAAATAGAATGCATAGAACTTGATGACTAAATTAAGATTGGAGGGAGACACAAAGAAATGTTGAAGGTGACTCTGAGGTTCCAGCCAGTGTGGTCAAGAGGATGATGGTGTCATCTTTAGAATAGGAAACAGAGAAAGTCCTGGGGAAAGATGAGATGCCAGCAGGACAACCATATGGCACTTTTGGCCAATATTTAGAAATTCAGTGCTGAAACTCAGAAGAAAAGTAGAGCTGAAGCTAACACAGACAGCATCATGGAGTGGCCACAGATTGCACAGAACTATTAACCATGACTGCTTTGCTATTTACCAACTTTGTGACTGTATTAGGTTGATTTGGTAAAGCACCCAGTGCTTTAATAGTAAGATGAATGTTACTTTCATTTCTTCTCTGGTGGCAGCTGATTTATTAAGGGAGCATTGCAGAGAGAAAAGAGAGCCTGGATAAGCATCTACATTCAGAATGAAGAGAAAAAGATAAGCTCTCCTTGGGATTAGGATACAAACCAAGGGCATAGTCATGGGAGAAGAATTTGAAGAAGTGATAACAATTGTAAGGAGGTTGTCATGTTGGACAGTTAGGGGTCAAAAAGACAGTTATTTTGTTTTCATGATCATGTTGAAAGACTGTGAGTGAATTTAAAAATTAGCAAAGCTGAAGTAGTGATAACTATACCGTGATTTCTGAGACTGAAGTATGAGTATGGATTCAAGTAGTTAGAAGTTTAATAGAAACTTTAAATGGTGATAGGATTTGGATAGAGTTTGGATTATAGTGAAAATGAGGAAGAAATCGCCTTGGTTTTTATTGGGAAACCATTTGTTAAGTAATGATAAAGAAATAGTTTATAGTTAAATAAGTAGAATACTGCGAGATTAAGGAAGCACTCTGGAGCCCTTGAAAATGGAAAGAAAACTGGATTTGGGCTTTTTCTTAAGCATGTCTTCTATTGATTTTCAAATAAGAATTACTAAGTCTAGTCATAGATTTTAACAAAAAAATTATCAAGATGTGCATTTAGTGTTATTGCTTTTATGCATGATTTTATGTTAGCTTTACTTAGATATTATAATATTTTATATAATCAGGTTTTTTTCCCCCCTTCCTTTTAGGTCAACTTTCTTTCTACGATGCAAACTCAAAACAGTTGTTGTATTCCTTTAAGACAAAATTTGCTCAGCCAGTAATACCGGGTTTCATGGTTAGTACCAAATTTATATTTTATTTGGTTTGGAGAACAAGCTATGCTGTGTATTCAGAAAGCAGAATATCTTCTTTTTTCTTCATATTCCTCTCTTGTACATCAGTCCACCTCTGAAATCTGTGATTGTGACTGTCTGTATATTTTTGGTATGCTTTGTTGAAGTAAATGATAATACATAA
Source organism: Rhynchonycteris naso (assembly GCA_037038555.1). Classification (NCBI taxonomy): domain Eukaryota; kingdom Metazoa; phylum Chordata; class Mammalia; order Chiroptera; family Emballonuridae; genus Rhynchonycteris; species Rhynchonycteris naso. Next base: position 26,619,953 of record CM072996.1, on the reverse strand, counting down.
AAGTACATAAATTATAAACATGCACCCTGATGACTTTTCATAGGATTGTATTCATTTTTGTAACCAGAATCTAGATCAAGAAATGGAACATTACCAGAACCTCATAAGCCTTTTGTACACATTTCCAGCCTCTACTGGCCCTCCTCCACATAGGTTACTATCTTGAGCTTGAATAACATAAATTCATTTTGCCTCCTTTTCAACTTGGTATAAATGGGATCATACAGTATCTTTTGGCTCAACATGATGTTTATGAGATTTATCCATGTTATTCTATATAATGGTAGTTCACTCATTTTCATATAGTTTCCCTCATATGACTGTGTCATAATTTATCCATTCTAATTTAGTTGAAACTTAAGTAATTTTCCTTTGGGGACAGTTGTAAATAGAACTGCTGTGAATATTCTAGTTCATGTCCTTTAAGTAATGCATATATTTTTTATTGGGCATATAACTAGGATTGGGACTGTTAGATCATATGGTATATGTACAATCAACTGTAGTCAAGTTTTCCAGTCATTGGTTATACTAATTTACTGTCAGCAGTATTTGAGAGTTTGAATTCCTCCACATCTTTAATAACATTTGATATTGTCCTTTTTTATTTTATTTTAGTCCAGTAGTCTTATAGTCCTTTTTAATTTTAGTCCTTCTAGTCCTTAGATATGTTATATTGTAGTTTTCATTTGCACTTCCTTGTTGACTAGTGCTGTTGAACACATGATATGTTTATTGACTGTTTGAGTATACTCATTTGTGAAATGGTTAAGTTTTTTGCCTATATTTCCATTGGGTTTTCTTCCTATTTTTTATTGATCAATTGGAGTTCTTTATATAGTTTCAGTCCTTTGCCAGTAATATGTATTACAAATATCTTCTCCACTCTGGCTTTCCTTTTCTCTCTCTTACTGGTGTCTTTTGATGAACAAAAGTTAATTTTAGTGTTGGTCAATTTATCTATTTATTCATTTATGGTTAACACATTTTGTGTGCTCTTTAAGAAATCTTCATTCACCCCAAGATTATGAAAATATGCTTAGGTTTCCCTGTACAGTTAGATATAGACTGCATTTACAATGCAAGTACAATGTAGAAATTATGTTTGGTAGGAAGCTGGGGGTCAGGATACAGTCTTTAATTCCATTAGGATAGCCTCTTATTCTAGCACCATTTATGGATAAGGTCATCCTTTTTCCATTTCAGTACAGTGTCATCTTTGTAAAATGTTAGATGACTGTCTATGTTAAGCAGGCTAAATATATATGTGTTTGTCCACACAGATATCATTTCTAGACTAATCAGTTTCAGGGTAATTTATATAAGAAAAAGTCACAATTCTCTATACAAAATGAAACTTGGTTTTTAATTTATTAGTTTTTAATTAAGCAAATGTTATTGTCTCTCCCAACTACTTTACCTTTTGTATTTTTCTATAAGGTTAGGTTACCATGAGGAGTTCTACAGTCAAGATCATCATTATTATTGCTAGACCATTCTTTAATTTGGGGGCTACTTCTACACATCAGGATGGTACATAGATCCATTGTAGACCTAGGATGTTCTGTATGTGTGTTCTTCCATCATCACCCTAGCTTTCACTCAACTGTGAGAAGAAAGTTTTCAGGGTTTATATGGGTTTATTATTTTAGATACCCTAAAATCTTAAAGTAAGTTTAAAACAACGCTAATAACCATGATTCCTAGTTTTTTCATTAAAAATATAAGTGATTACAGACTACAGTATGGTGAATGCTGGAGGTGGAGGAGGGCACATAGGGGATAAATGGCGGCTGAAAGAGGCTGAACTGTGGGCAGTGAGCACGATGCAGTGCACAGTTGACGTGTTACAGAGTTGTACGCCTGAAACCTGGATGGTGTTCATTAACCAGTGTCACCCCAATTCAATAAAAAAAGTAAAAGTGGTCAGTGAATAAAGTTACTATTTATAGAAAAATTCTTAGGGACTAGGAAGTGTTATTATTTATTACTTTACTTTGCCACAGACCTCTTTTTAAGATGTAGTTTTGACTGTTTTTCCAAATTAGCCAATGTGGAACTTAAATTTTTATTTTTTACCCTATGGAACTCAAAGTTATTTTTCCCCCCGAGTCTTAGATATGCTTTAACAAAAAGGTAGGTTTTAAGTTTAATTTGAGTTTTTGTCAGATAAATATGTAGTGAATTTATTAATTGCTTTTTCATTCTAAATAATGAAACTATAATTACATTAGTAAATGTCGTAAGCTACTTTAGGAAAAGAATTTGTAAACTGGTTAACATTTTTTTCCTTTACTGAAGGCTTACTTTTTTTTTAACTAAGTAAATGACTGTTAAATTTTTTGTGTACAATAAAAAGTCAGGTTTATGAAGGTACAATTTTCGGTAGTGTACAGCTATGTGGGATTTGACAAATGCATACAGCTGGATAACCACCACCATAATCTGGATATAGAACACTTCCATCACCTTAGAAAATTCCTTCTTGCTCCATTGTAGTGAACATCTCCTATCATACATACCTAGCCCTGGCAGTCACTGACCAGTTATTAGTCCCTAGATTTGTGCTTTTCTCTAATACATCATAGAAAAGGAATTGTATGGTATGTAGATGTTTGATTTTATAGCCTAGTTTATCTGAAAATAATCCACATTGTTTTGTTTATCAATAGCCTCATCTTTTTCTTTGCTGAGTAGTGTTCCATGTGTATACGTACCATAGGTTTTTCATTCATTTACCAGTTAAAGGACATTTGGGTTTCTTCCAGTTCTTGTCAATTCTGAATAAAGGCACTATAAACATTCTCTGCTCTCTGTTAACAAGCAAAGTAGTTTGATCTTTCATAAACTTATTCATGTTTGGTAGTTAATAGAATATGGCAAGTATATCTGGATATTGCTATTTGTGTTTTTCTTAGAAGTCCTACTTACAGAATTACAAAAGAGTTTTTACTATTACATTAGGGAAGAAACTAATGGATTTTACTCCATTAACAGAGGGGTGTTAAGAGTCCTATAGTCTTAGGCCACACCTCACCACAATCTAAAGAAGTTACGGGGATAAGGAAGTTGGTTTCTTGTCACTTCTCTTGGTTCTGAAAGTTAGCATCAGTAATGGTGGCCAAAGGCATTTGCCCAGATTAATCCAACTTAATCTCTTAAATTTCTGCAGCCCTTAGTTCCCTGTCCTTGTGCAGCTCCAGTGGGCTCTGCTACCACAAGGACTCCTTCTGGACTCTGGTTCTAAAGGACTCTGGCCTTAGCTTTTCCACTTCCCCTCAGGTCAGATATGAAGGTTTCAGTCTGAAACTTGTTGATGTTCACATATGTGGCATTTTGCCTTACAAGTGGAAATTTAAGGCTCACTTAAATTCCAATTTGATTTGCCTGACCTGTGGTGGCACAGTGGATAAAGCGTCGACCTGGGAACCTTGAGGTCACCAGTTCAAAACCCTGCACTGGTCTGGTCAAGGCACATATGGGAGTTGATGTTTCCAGCTCCTCCCCCCTTTCTCTCTCTCTCTTTCTCTCTCTCTCTTTTTCTCTGTGTCTCCTCTCTAAAATGAATAAAATAAAAAGAAGTTTAAAAAAAAAATTCCAATTTGATTTGAAATCTGACTGAAGCTTTGTTTTTGTCTTTTCCTAGGTTTGGTGTGGTGGACTTTCTCTGAGTACTGGTATGCAGGTTCCAAGTGCTGTGAGAACACTTCAGAAAAGTGAAAATGGAATGACTGGTTCAGCTAGCAGCCTAAACATTGTTCCTCAGTAATGCCTACTCAGAATGTCTGACCCCGCCCCTTTTGATTGGTGGCCTGATCATAGAAACTTCTGAGTGGTGGAAATGAAGTTGCTACTTTCTGCTTTAAGGCCTGGAATCTGTTAGCATTAAGCATCTATTGTGAAGTGTTCACAGGATCCTACTGTGCAATATCATAGAAACAAGCAAAGATCAAGCAAGAAACACATTTTGAAGAGCAAATGGGAAAAAGGCTGTGCTTAAATAGTTACCTAGAAAGAAACTCATTTTTGTATTTCTTGGATTACTTTGGCTCTTCTAATACAGTTAGTTACATATGATAGCCCTAGGGCCTGAAGGAAAAGCATTTAAATCTTGCCTTCTTTAGTCTATACTTTGTGTTTCTCTATATTTAAATTTAAAAAAAAAATTATTAATTTTTAGAGAGAGAAACATCAATTTGTTCTTACTAATGCATTCATTGGTTGATTCTTGTGTTTTGTATGTGCCCTGACCAGGAATCGAACCCACAAGCTTGGCGTATGGGAATGATGCTCTAACCAGCTGATTACTGGGCTAGGGATTTTTCCTCTTATCACTACCTATTATCTAGTTCTTACACTGAAGCTTTTAAAAATACAGCCCTCTGAGGTTTTCTAAAAATTGAAATAATTGGTTGGGGATTCTACACAGGTTTTCTTAAAATAATTTGTTTTTCCCCTTGTATAAATAAGTTGAGTTTTGCTAAATTATCCTCTTTTGCTTTATTGACTATATTATATATCATATAATAGAATGTCATATAATTTTCTAATGCCATGGTATTTTTCAAGTGGTTATAACTGAAAATAGAGAGTGGATAGGAAGAGTTTCTAGACATAATAGCTTAAAATCACCCAAATTTCATTTCTTTACCAGCTGTACTAACAGTGGCAGAGGGTCATTCTTTATTTGTTGCCCTGTTTAATTAGACTTCTTTTTATTTCATCGTTGTTGACAATGGATAAGATTCTTTTAAAGCTTTATATTTTCTGATTATATTATCTTTAACACCTTTAGTAGTTATCTTTGGTAAAATTCCCACTTGACTGATAATACTTACACTGATTTTTAACATTTCTAGTAGGAATGAAATTTTATTAGTTATATAGAAAGTAAAAAAACATACACTACTCAAGTTTTACCTAAGAAAGCGGCTGTAAAGGGCAGTGCCTAAAACTATTCTTTACTGAAGTCATTTCTATATGCTTTTGATAAGCTATGAAATGGTTTAAACAAGTGTTTTGAAAAAAAGTACGTATCTCTGACTTATTTGGCCTGTAAATTTTTCAGTCATAACTACTTGGAGGTTATTTTCTCTCAATCCTTTTGCTACATTCATTTACTTTCTAAAGGGGTGTAAAAATCAACATAGAATACTCTTTCCCAAAGTTAGGGAAAATACATTAACAACAGGTAAAACCCATGGTTACTGAGAATATACCTGTTTTGTAAAAGTTGATTAAAATTTGTAACACAAGTCCTTTGAGCCAGACTGAAAGTTATAATTACAGTAGGTATTTAAGAATTCCTTGAGTATTTTAAAGAGATCTGAATTTGTATATTTCTTGATTTTTGAAACTTTTACTTTCTTGTTTTAACTTTCATTCTCATTTTAAGTATATTGTACTATGACAACGTTCTCCTAAGATAGTGGTTCTTAACCTTTTTTGAGGTACCGAACCCACCAGTTTCATATGCGCATTCACCGAACCCTTCTTTAGTGATAAATAAAATATGATTTTTTTTTTCCAAATTCAAGACATAGGTATATGTTTTTTTACTGGTGCACAAAATGAGCCGTGCATGAATGTCACCTTGCTCAAAGAACCAAACCAACAAAGTGCATGAACTCACAACAAATTACGGTATTACTTTATTCTGGCCTCCGTGGCATAGGCTTCTCCGAACCCCTGAGACCGACTCATCGAACCCCTAGGGTTCAATAGAACCCAGGTTAAGAACCACTGTCCTAAGAAGTGACCAATGTTGCTTACATTGGAGTTGCTATCTACAAAAGGCCTGAGAATAGGAATAGCTCATTCTTTCTTAAAGTTTACTGCTTACTTATAGGATTTATTTTAAAACAAATGTAAATGAGGAATTTTATTTGAATTGGGTATTATTTTTTCAGAGGACTCTCACATCTGCAGCATTGTCTGATGACATAAAGACTACAAGGGAGTTCAGAGAATGAATTATGTTAATAGCTATTCTTTTGATTCTCCAAATATAATTTTGGGTTTTGTTCTTCCTGGAGATTTTGATAGAAATTTTTGGATGCTCTCTTTCCTATACCAAGGTTATCCAGGACCTAGGGAAACAGGAAGTTAGTAATATAGTAGTGGGGATGCTTTATGGGAACTGTTATACATGTATATTTTAGCAAAAATGACACAGAAAAAGCCAGAAATTCTTGTATAAAATTTTTTACTATTATGTTTTATAAAATTGTGTCTTCTCTTTAATTCAGTGCCTTCTTCCTCTAAGCATGTTCTTTTAAATTCGTGCCCCATGCCCCATGCAGTGTCAACGAATATTTAAGCCAGAGACCATTATGTTATACTGGTGAAGGCCTTTCATTGCTGGGGCATGGGAAAAGGAAGACTCGATCAGGGCTGGTGGAGTGCATAGGATTCCTGTGCTCATGCTACCATTTGAAATGCTTCATATAAAACTTTCTAATATTCATTTGAAAAATTTATTTGAGGTAATACTGTTACTTCAAAATAAGAATCTGAGGTTTACCTCTTACTGTTCTTCTTAAAGGTCTCTAAAAGTAAAGAGCAATGTGTGTGGGCTTTTAGTTTAATTATGTTGTTTATTTGTGTTAAGTTAAACTGGAGAAAGTTTGCCACCTTCATTTTCAGATTAGAAAATAATCAACTGTAGTGCCTAATTAAATAGTCTCAAATTAAGGTGTTTCAACTTGACCATATAAAACATGTTATATAACATTGTCATTGACATTTCAGTGAAAAATTATTGGGCTCTTTTCACCAATTTACTATATTGTGTAAAGTTGGTATACCCTTTCAAACATTCTTTATTGGCTTATTTACTCTGACCGTCAAACATGATTGCTTTCTGTAAAAGAAATGCATGAGAGGTTGACAGTAATGGATATATCACAGGTTTAGAAAAATTATGTTTTATAAAAACCTGCTTTTAGTATTGCATTTTTCTTTTAGCAGTTGAATCCCAAATCAGTAACCTGGATAAAGAAATGAAGGAATTGCCTTAAGCACTTTAGAAAATGAATTTCTTTTTATAATTCATTCTGATTCTTTGGCCTGACCATGTAACATATACATCTTTAATTTTTGGTAAACATGTATATGCCAAGCATTTAATAACTGCACATAGGATATACAGTGATTCTTTGAATGTCACAGTATAGGTTAAACAAATTAAAAGTATTAAATAGGTTTAATTGATAGCATGTGTACCATTTTGACAAACTGTAAACTGCTGTACAGCTAGACTTGGCCTCCTTTATTGTACAGACGAGTTTCCTTGAGTTATCATCTAAAGAGATATTGGCTAGGTTTTATTTACTCATATAGGAAGTTAAAGCATGAACAGTATCATGTTTAATTTGAATTTTTGTGATGGATCTTTGCTGGTATAAGTAGCAAAAGTAAATAATTTGTCGTGAAAGCTTTTGATTAAGCTAAGATACTCTATTTCATGACTTACCTAGCTAGAATGATTAGTTTTTTTCTATATACTTTTCCCATAAAGTTATAGTTATTTATATTTTTAATTGTTTCTTTTGGAAACATAGATTAAAAATTGGAAAAGGATATTATGCTAAATGATTATTGCAAAGAGTATTAATTTCAGAAGAGGAAAGTATAGACTTCTTACCATAAAATGTGATTCCAAACGGAAAGTAACGGAGGACTATAGTTTCAAATTGTCACCATAATTCTTTTTCAAAAAGCTTATATTTATTAGACCAGTTCATTCTTTGGCTAACTTATACCACAAATATTTTAAATATCTGTGATGTGGCAGTCATACTTTGTATTCACATTTCCAAAATTAATGAGATTTGATTTATTGGGCATGTTTTTGCTGCTTTTGAGTAATGTGACAAAGTTTGCATCTTAAAACAAAGTTTTGCTAATGAGTCAGAAATTTTTAAAAGTAAACTTGTTATAGTTTGTAAAAATTCACATTTTAATAAGCATATAATTGTACTTGATATGGTTCACTTTTAATAGTCACATACAATGGGGCTGGGTTTATCTTTCCAAGGATATATTCATTTAGGGAAGTGTACTCAACATCCAGATATCCATAAAGTTATTTGTTATTTTTAACCAAAAAGCACATTTCATAATACCAGTCCTAAAGCATTATAAGAGATTGTGAATGTTTCTTTAATCGTCACAGAAAGCTTACCTCATGTTCAGTGTAGCTTTAGTGTTGTTTGTATCTTACAGTATTCTGATTATGCCAGTATGTGTCATCCTGAGATGTCACCCGTGTTAGCTTTGTTACTTGGAATATTTGATTAATGTAAATACTTTTAGCTTTTTGAGTGATTTGGAGTTAAATGGATTATGTGTGTTTTTGTTGAAAACATATTGCCAGACATGCCATATTAAGGTTAGTATTGACTCATAGATGCTACAGATTGCCACAATACTTTCCCCTCGGACTACTCAATTACTAAATTAAAACAGTATTTGTTATTTCTGGGTCAGTATAGGGTAATGACTTTTGATTTGTAATCATTTGAGCTTTTTTAGTTTAAACTGATATATTTTCTTCATGAAACCTATTTACTGTAAGCTGGTCCTTTGGAATGGACATATAGAAGATTTCACAGTATGTAGGGCAGAGGTAGGTGAGTATGTTCGCTTTAGTGTGGAGCTTCTTAAGTTTGGACCAATTATTTTAAGCAAGTCAAAATGTAAGTGGTAAAAGGCATTTCTGTTAGCATTGGAACTTTTTGGAGAGCCTAAGGGCTATGAGAATGCATTATTATTTTTTTTTGTAACATTTCCAGTATCTCTAAGGTACCAAAGCACTGAAGTCTAGTTTACCTTTTAAGGGAGACTCTTTAAAATCAAATTTATAACTAATTCATATTATAAGATATATAATAGCTAAAGTTTAGAGTAATTTATATTCAAAACCACTAGTCTTTACAATTTCTGGATATAATATTAAAATTTTATTGGCTTCCATTTTTAAAAAGGTATTTAAAATTAATCACTTAGTTCTACCATACACTAGATCTGTGACCTCAACATAAATTATATCTCATCTTTGGGCCTCCATTGCCTTACATAAAATAATTGTAACTTGCTCAGCCTACCTCACAGGGCTGTTGTGAGGAATAAAATGAAATGGAGTGTTATGAAATTGTTCAACAACAGTAAAATGCTATGTAAATGTAAGGTATTTTCAGTTAGTAACGGATTTAAATATTCAGATACTTCTTGATACCATTTACTTTGATAAGCCATGTGCTTAAAGTGGTATTACCAAGACTTCAACTATGATGTAAAAAAAATCAAAAACCTGACTAAAATTCCCTTTAATCTTCCTGAGTTTGTGCATGAAGTGGCCTTTCTGTATTTTTGCATCAGGCCTGTCACTCTATATTAAGACTTTCTAGAACTGTAAAGTTCTCCCACAGCATTAGTGTGTCACCATAGAACAGTAGCATAAAGCATAAATAAGTGATGTAAGCTATGTTTCCAGCCAGGCATTTGCACTTTCAATTTATGACTCCTCTGTGCCACATGCAAAGACTGAATTTGGCCTGATTGTTCCCTAACAACCAACTGGTTACAGTTTATTGTCATTGGGTAAATGATTTAAGGTGTATTTGCCCATTTAACATTTGAATTTTGTTATTGTCATTTTTAAAACTTACAATGAAGCATTTCAAAACCTTGTTAACCTGGATATCATTTAGTATCTCTTCTGACAAATTTGTTTCACTTTAAATTGGATTTATTAAATGGTTTACAGGTTATCTTTATAGATTATTTGGTATGTTATCATCTGGACATGGTTTTGCTATGCAGTTCTAATAAAAATTCTGATTCCTCAGGTTAAAACTTTTAAGTTATGGAGGAAAAACATGAACTACTTATGCTTAGTGCTGCAAACTAGTGTTTTAATACGCATATTGCCTCATTTTCCTTGGAAACAAGACAAAGCCTTTTAAATGGTTTTTAACTTTAAAGTAATGTATTTAAGGAAAAAGTGTATTAAAGTGGAGTAACTTGTATGTTGAAATGATTGTATGCTCTGTGTAGAACGACCAAGTTAAATTCTTTAAAAAGCATCTGGAATATCTCATCTAAAAATTAAACTTTTATTTCTGCTTTCTTTGCTTCAGTGCTTGCATTTTACCAGTTCTCATTAAAAATATACACTGTGCTGTTGAGTATGACAAGATAAAAATGTCATAGTCCTTTTGCGCCAAAAGAGGCACTACTTTAGAGTAGTGCCATTTAACGGAATTTCATGCAGTGATACAAAGTTCTACATAGCTGCTCCTTTGTACAGTGCACCTATTGATGGACGATGAAACATGCAATAAGTAACTATAAGTGAGGAACTTTGGAGCTTGTCACATCTCGGAGAACATTTTGGTAGATGATGGCTAAGAGTAAGAACTAGAACCTAAACTTTCAAAAAAATTGTATTCTAACTTGAAATCAGTTTAAGAGAAAAAATAAAACCAATCAGTGACTAGATGAAGCTGGAGCTCCCGTAACTAAGATAATTTCACCAAGAAAAGAATGAAGGGAGCCTGACTAGGCGGTGGCTTAGAGGATAAAGTGTTAGACTGGGATGCAGAGGACCCAGGTTTGAAATTCCAAAGTTGCCGGCTTGAGTGCGGTGTCACTGGCTTGAGCACGGGGTCATAGACATGGCCCCATGATTGCTGGCTTGAGCCCAAAGGTTGCTGGCTTGAGCAAGGGGTCACTCGCTCTGCTGTAGCCCCTGGGTCAAGGCACATATGAGAAAGCAATCAACGAACAACTAAGGTGCCACAATGAAGAACTGATGCTATCTCTCTCCCTTCTTGTCAGTCCCTCTCTCCTCTCTCTGTCTCTGTCACACACACATACACACACGCACACACACACACGAATGAAGGGAAACTGGATAGTCTTACGTCATGGGGAGAGGAGTGTGACAGATACTGAGAAACCAATAGTCTCATAGGGAATGTAAATTGCAACATTTCTGGAGAACAGTTTAGTAATAGCAAGAGTTTAAATACACATACCTTTGAAAAATTAATTTCATTTCTAGGTATTTGTCTTACGTATATACTCACAAATAAGCCAGTACTAACTACAGCACTACAATGGCAAAATATGAGCAATCTAATTGTTAACTAGTATGGGCAACCAGAATCCCGAAGGCTCCCCTTTTCTAACTTGCTGCAGTAGCAAGCTGCCATTGTTATGTATTTATATTCTGCCCTCCCCCCACCCTATTCATGTTAGAAATATGTAGACCATTATGGAAAATGGCTGTCTCAATTAGAGCCCTTTCCTTGGTCTATCAGTCGTGCTATGCCTTGCTGATCTCTGTGGGTAAGAGTTTGGGAACTTGTATGCACTATCCTTTTCTGTCCAAGTGTTTGCCTTACTAAACCCCATTTTATCTTTATACTGCATGGTACTAGTAATATTTTTCTGTCCCTTTTGCAGAAGGTCACCAGAATGATTAAATCGTAGTGTTTCTAAGTAATCTTTCACAGCTGTCATGGAATATGCTATTAGTGGAAGGTGTTTATGATATGAAATGGAAAAGCACATCAACAGTATACACAGTATGATTCATGGGTATGTGAATGCACTTAGACTTGGGCAAGAAGGGTTCCTTCTCTGATTCTCACTCGGGCTCCTCCTCTCTCCATGGACTGAAAAATTGGAGTCACAGGATTTTACCCACTTGGAGTCTGCATTCCTCTGCCCAGAATTCCCTGCCAAACCAGCCCCAAATTTGCTTCCAGGACACATGCAAGCTTCTTTCCCAAGTCCATCCTGAATACAGAATGCATTACTGGTATATATACCCCTATATGGAAGGGGTGGAAGTTTGTGAAGAGTGGAAAGTTTGTAAGTTGGAAATGTAAACTGAGGTGTCCACATACATGCATAAAAGGACCCTTCTGGCAGATAGAAGTAAAAGGAGACCTGAGGACTTGAGGGAGGAACAGGCCAATCTATTTCATTCTTACCAATTTAGACAAAATATGAAAGGGTTAGCCTCCATTTGTATCCCTGAGCCCCACCCCCACAGTATTGGGGTGGGCTAGGATGTGTTCATCTAGTGATTTTTTAAAGGATGAATGTTTGCTTACAATAGAGTCTATTTTTACCTATCCTTGTATCCTCCCCCACCTGGACTGGCTAACCAGTGAAAAGCATACTGACTAGAAGGTTCACACCTGGGCTCTCCGCTAGTATCCTGGAGTAGTGCTCCCACCAGTTAAGTTGTATGTTTACCTCTAGTTAACTTTTATTCCTACGTCTGTTTATGCCAGTAGCAGTCATTGCTGTAATTATATGTTAAATATTACATAAACCAATGAAATACGAGTATGAAAAGTTACTTATAAGGAAAGTTGGAGAAATTTTAGAGATGAAGATCTAAAACCAGTTGCTGTCAAGTCAGTTGTGTTCAAGATCATTATGAATGATAGGGGAGGACTGCAAAACAAAAATCTAGGACTCAAGTTCAGATGCTTTTACTTGTACCTTTAAGTTCCAGGTCCACTTTAAAGAAACAAACTAAAAACTAGAGATGTCTGTGTTATATATAAGAAAAAACAAACTTCAATCATACTTAAAAGACCTTAAAGATTGGCCAGTGTAATTTTCTGCTTTAACTGTCTTTTTATAGGTTTACATGGAACAAGACTTGTGCACGTGAAAACTATTTATTTCCAAGAGCCTGATGACTGTTTTCCCCTTTCCTTGCTAATTTTTATTATGACAGATTTCAAACATGCAGAAAAGTAGAGGTTATTAATAATGAACACCTTTATCTCATCACCTAGATTTATCAGTTGTTAACATTTTGCCATATTTATTATCCTTTAAGGTATCTAAAAATAGGTATAAGTACTGCAATATGCATCAATGATTATTTTCTATTTTAAGCACAGACACACTCTGTTAACATTCTTAGTAAAATTAGCAATCCTAATGTCATCCACTGGCTCAATATATATTAAAATTTCAGTCGTCTCAAAAATGTCTTTTTATGGTTTTCTTAAAATAAGGATCCAGACAAGGTCTACACACATTATTTGGTTATATGTCTCTTAAGTTTCTGCTTTTGTAGTAGTTCCCTCTCCTCTTTTTAAATGCCATTGATGAATGGTATGTCTTACAGAATGTCCCACATTGTTACCTATTTTATTTATTTAACCTACCTACCAACAACTAGTTCTAAGACTATATAAGAATAATGCTAACTAATAAGAGGATTTCTACAAAAATAAAAAGCTTAGGTGTACACAAATTATATGGAAGGAAAAACAAGAAAGCGATATGAGTCATAACCGTGGGAAATAAGAAAACGACTTCATTTTATACCTTTCCAAAAAATCAAAGTTTAGAAGACAAATTCATGCAGGGAATATTTTCGGTCTTTACTATAAGCGGATAATAGTAACTTTTGTAGAAATAAAAGTACAGCGATTTGTGTCATACTTTTTAGTTTCCAAAATTCACGTCAAAACTGATTATCTGATCCTTTGGATTACACCGTTAAAGAACCCGTTCCGGAATTGTGTCTATTTCCAGACCTAAGCAGGGCATCGGGGACGCGCACTTCAACCTCCCGAGCAACGGTAAGCGGAGCGGCTGTTTCCCACTGTATATTCCTCACCTGAGGGCACCCAAACCGAATTCAGGGAGTAGGCGGAATCCCTCTGCATCACACACATACTAAAAAATGATTCGTTGTTCGTCTGAAATTGACATTTACCCGGCATCCTATATTTTCTATGGCAAACAGCTCAGCTGGTGCCTCTCCAGTTCTTGGCCCACTTCCCAAAACCTCAGGTCGCCTCAGTGCGTCGCTGTTGTTATTTGGGCAAGAAGAAAATGGCTTAGCTAAGTGCTGAAGTCTCAAAAGCTGGAACACTGCCAGGGCTCAGCAGCCTGGGGGGCGGGCGAAAGCCAGGGCAGGACCGTGGGAACGTCTCCGACGCCAACCAAAGTGGTTTCCATGGCGCTGCGCTTCACGGCCCCTTTTGCAGCGGTTGCTGCGAGTGCCGTAAAGCAAAGCCGCCGCCGTTGTGGGTTGAGGTAAGGAATGGGAGGCTTAGCTTGTTCAGTCGCCCGGGTGGGCAGGTTCCTTCGGGCCGGTTCCTTCAGGCAGGTGTGGCCTGTGGCTCGCGTGCCCTTACTGCGCATCGGCCCGCATTCTGGGCACCCGCCCTCCCCCCGGCGGCCGAGGCTGGCCCCAGGGAGAGCGCGCTCCGGGCAGGGAGCCCGTGACACCACCTCGTGGTGGACGCCCACTCGGGCGTGTCAGCAAGGAAAACCCTCATCGTGGGACGTGCTCGGTTCTGGAGGGCGACCGAGACCCGTGTAGGACCCGGGATAGGCTAGGGTCGTGAGCGCCATCCCGGGGTTTGCGAGAGGACCTGGGGGCGGGGTGGGGGGAGCACGGCAGGTTGTGGGGCCAGTGTGCCTGGTTGCCAAGTGCCTAGGGACAGGGATCAGTAATATTTGTGAACTTAGTGGGGAAGGAATGAACGAGGAAACACGCTGAAGTGACTTGTGTGACATAAACTCTGGCTGTTACTCTTCGCATCAGCTGTTCACTGTCACCACTCGTCGCAAATACTTTGTACTCTTCTGGGCACACCGAGCTCTTCTGGGGCAACAGAAGTCCGTCGTATGTATGAGGCTGCTTTTTAAGTCTATGTACTTGAATTGTACTGTGGAAGAACATGGAGTATTGGGGAATATAGAAACTTACATGATAGCCTCCTGTCTTGGAACTGTAATTTAAGACTGACTACAAAAACAGTACAAATATATAGTGCTATGGGAATATAAAGGAGGGGGACTTTGAGAGCAGAGGGAATTACTAGTAGACCTTTAAGATGACTATTATTAATTATTAACATTTATTGTACACTTACCAGGCATTAATTTGTTCAGTCCTCAGGACAGCCCTGTGAGTCAAGTACCATACAAATCCATTTTGAAGATGGTGGCACAGGGAGATTAAGTAACCTGCCAAGGCCATATAGGCTACCAGTGGCAGAGTGAGGTTTGAACAGGGCAGTCTGTCCTCGGAGCCTGTACCTTTAACTGCTAGACGGTGCAGTCTGTCCTCGGAGCCTGTACCCTTAACTGCTAGACGGTGAGAGCCGGGAGGATGGGTAAAGGAAGCATTGTAGCTCGAAGGAATAACATAGGCAAAGGCACCAAGGTGAGGCAGCATTGTATGGGTGGGCTCACATAGGGAATAGTACTAAATAAGCCATAGAAGGTCTTAAAGCAGAGGGAGCGACACAAAGTGGTACTGTAGAAATAATTGGACTTTGGTCCCTAGGATGGATGTTTTGAGGAAAACTATTTTGTTTTGAAATAAATAACTGAGAAAACAAGGGTAGACACCATTAACAGAATAGATGGCGCAGTCATGAAAGAAATCTGTTTTGAAGGTAGACAGTGATTGTTTTAAGCGCTAGTGGAATATTTAATAGGACATACCAGTGGTCAGCTGGAATATTGATAACTAATAATTAACCAGTACTACAGAAAGTATACCTAATAAGTTAAGAGACTAAAGAAAACGTCCATTGGTGAACATCCATCCAGATTTTATGTCAAGTGCAGAATAGTAGGCATATTAAGCAATACCACTTCTTCACCCTTTCACTTTCCCCTGTAGTATCAGTTCTCTCCTACCTTCACTTCCATCCTTACCAAGCCTTTCTTATCTAGGTGTGTGATTTCAGACACTCACTGTCAAAAAACTCATTGCTCCATAGTCCTTCAGAAAGGAGTCACTATAGATTTATGATTCTTCTGAAGCATCAAATGGAGAGACTTAATTTTTTTTATCTTCAAGTGTCAGCATGTTGAGAGAGAGGTTATAATGCAAAGGGTTAAGACATGAATGAGTAGTAAGCAAACAAAAGAGACTTCTTAAACTCTTGCATTCTAACCTTTATTTCCAGGCTGCTGACACTCTTGAGAAGTTAGCAACGGAGGAAAGGAATGACGTGAGGACCAACAGTATTTAGGGAAGATTGGATAGCATCTGTTACTACTGGACCGTTTTTGGCTTAGAGCAGCTAAACAAGTTGTTTTCACGTTTTAACCCTGAACACATTGGAAGAAGCATTTTCTCTATGCTTTTCAATTTGCTACCTCACCTCTCTAACCATGCCTTCCCCTAATTACCCTGCTCTCTTTCTTCTCTGTAGTGTAGCCTCCGGTTTTATTTTGCAGTATTGGAATATTTGAATCTCAGTTCTGATGATTTGTACCCCCTATGCCTCCCTCTCCCTTCCCAATGCCTGCCATGATTAGTAGCATCGAGGGGGCCAGTGTAGCACACATCATGTATGAACCGAAGTTAGGTGTCCGGGCTGGTCATTCCTTGTCTGAGGGTTTCTGATGTCAAGAGAGGTGATCCAGAAGGCAGAAGTGGAAAGAGGTGGAGTAAAAATGTCAGGCAGTTAGCTATGCTTTCAAACAGATCCCTACCCAAATGATTCTCTAAAGAATGGTGGTGGTGGTTGGGATGTCCGGATGAGACCGGCGCCAGTCTTTCTTGCCATTACCCTTAAAGAACAAGTGATCATGTGAAAGGGCAGACGGGAAGCTGAAAGAACAGGAGATGCTCCCAGCTGTAGAAAAAGCCCGAGAACTTGCATGTACTCCCCATCTTGTATATTTTCTTGCGCATTTGTGTGTGGATTTCATCTACCACCAGTTTTCACCTACCAACCTTTTTCATATCTTGACACAGTGAAATTGCTAATAAAGGGTGAAAGAATGGATAAAAGAATATGTTTGTTTTTGTTTTTGTTTGGCGGTGACCAGTGTTGGGCTCTAGCTGCCCTAGGCCCAAAGACAGAGGGGATTGATAGCTCTGACTCCCATAATCCATGACAGGGTCAGCTGGGAAGCACACCTGCTCATTCCTTTCTTCATTGCCAAATCTCAGTTCACGCACATCATCTAAGAATGCTTCTGTGCTATAATATACAGCATTTATATTAACCTCATATTTGTGTTTGAACTTGAAGATACATGGCTACTTAAATGTATAACTCCCCTTATTGTCCCCATTACATCTTTTTCCTCCTGAAAATATTTACTTTCTCCCCCCATTTTAATTTACTATTTTTGCAATACTTTTTCATTAGACACATGATATTATTTTCTTTATGAAGCTTTACATAAGTATAGCTAAGAAAATGCATTATTCTCAGCATTTTTATTATGATAGCTAAAATGGCACATATAAGAAGAAATGCACACAGGAGAAGCACCCATCTGCTTCTCCACCCTTCCCCATCTCCTTTCTCTTTATCTCTCTCTTCCCCTCCTGCAGCCAAGGCTCCACTAGAGCAAAGTTGGCCTCGGCACTGAGGATGGCTCTGTGGTCTTCACCTCAGGCTCTAGAATGGCTCTGGTTGCAGTGGAGCAACGCCCCAGATGGGCAGAGCATTGTCCCCGGAGGGCATACCGGGTAGGCACGTGTGGAAATCTGTCTCTCTGCCTTTCCACTTCTCACTTCAGAAAAATACAAAAAATAAAAATAAAAAAGAAATGCATACATGAAAATATGTTCATTTTGTTTCTATGCCACATTTCTCTATATGTTATTTTTAAATGTTTATTGTTTGGGTGTTGGAACCAAATATGGGTTTTTAAAAAATCACTTTTTCATATTTCATATTTTGTTTTATCATGGAAGTTTCTATAGAACAGAGAACTTTTAAAAAATAAAAACTTAAATAGTTTTCTGTGCTCTTGAGCATTGTGCAGTATATTTGAGTCTACTTACCATACTTATTATTTGAAATTAATTCAGCCAGTTTTAGGCTGATATGGGAGATAATTCATGTGTACTAATAACTATAATTCAAAATAAAAAGCAGTAAAGACTTCAGGATTAGTTGCCTCTCTTTTTGCTCTTATAGTAACCTGTACTGACTCCTTCATGGCAGTTTCACTATTGATACTCCCTCTGTATTTATCTTTTTTTACTCCCCCGCCCTCGCAGCGTGAGAGAGAGACAGAGGCAGAGACAAGGGCAGACAGGAAGGGAGAGAGTTAAGAAGCTCAACTCTTCATTGTAGCACTTTAGTTGTTCACTGATTGCTTTCTCATATGTGCTGTGATGTGGGCAGGGGGCTCCAGCTGAGCCAGTGACCCCTTGTTCAAGCCAATGACCATGGAGTCATGTCTGTGATCCCATGCTCAAGTTGGCAACCCAGTGCTCAAGCTGGTGATCCCGTGCTCAAGCCAGCAACCTTGAGGTTTCGAACTTGGGTCCTCGGCGTCCCAGGCTGATGCTCCATCCACTCTGCCACCACCTGGTCTGGCTGATAATGCCTCTGTATTTATCTTCAGTAGAGTGTGTATCACAGATTAGAACAATGATTCCCAATAGTAAGGTGGTAAGGAATGGGGCTTTATGCATTTTGGTAAAAACTTCATGTTATTCACACATCACACCCTCCACCACCATCACCATCACCATTCATTCCTTGAAAATGTCTACATCATCTCTAAACTCGGAAGGTAGGGAACTGTATGATATTTAGCATTTTATCTCCAGTGCTTAGCATTATCGGGGCATCTTTGCCTATTAAGGTAACAAGTAAATATTTATTCTCTACAAGAAGGAAAGACTAGGAGTTTAGAGCTAGAAGAGGTCATTTCTGATTGGGAAGAGCACAGACAACTTCATAAAAGAAGGATCATTTGAAAGGAGCAACAGAAAGAGATGTAGAACTGGTTTTATGGAAATGGCTGAGAGCATTTCAGACAAGAGGGAATGAACAAAAGCCAGGAGGCAGGAAAGTGTGGGTTGTATTCCAGGAATACTTGGACAAAACCATGGAGTGTATGAGGTGGGAGAAAGCCTAGAAAATTTGCCTGTGTTCACTCTGGTTGTGAATACCCTTGAATGCCATAGTATGGAATTTGAACTTTATTTGTGGGTGGTAGAGAACCAGTGAAAAAGAACTGTTTTTTTTTTTTTTTTAAGTGAGAGGAGGAGAGATAGACTCCCACATGCACCCTGACTGGGATCCATCCAGCAACCCCTGTCTGGGGCCAATGCTTGACTCAATCAAGCTATTTTTAGCACCTGAGGGTGATATGCTATCCACAGTGCCTGGGGATGAATGACACTAACCAATTGAGGTACTTGCTGCTAGAGGGGAAAAGAGAAAGAAGGGGGAAGGGGGAGAGAAGAAAATGGCTGTTTCTATTGTGTGCCCTGACTAGAAATAGAACCTGGGACATCCATACACTGGTCTGATTCTCTATCCACTGAGCCAACTATCCAGGGTCGAAAATTTTTCATTGTGGTATAACTTGATTCATCTGTCAGCCACTTGATAAATCTGTCAATGTATAGATTATGGGTAGGTAGAAAGTGGACACTGGGACATCAGTTGAAATGAAAACCTTAGGGCCTGACTAGGTAGTGGCGCAGTGGATACAGTGTTGGCCTGGCACACTAAGGACCAAGGTTCAAACCCTGAGGTCACCAGCTTGAGTGTGGGTTCATAGACATGACCCCATGGTCACTGGCTTAAGGCCCAATGTCGTTGGCTTGAGCAAGGAGTCCCCCACCCCACCCTGGTCAAGGCACACATAAGAAAGCAATTAGCGAACAACTGAGGTGTCACAACTATGAGTTGATACCTCTTTCTCCCTTCTTATCTGTCCATCCCTGCCTTTCTCTCCGTGTTTCTCTTGCTTAAAAAAAAAAAAAAAATAGAACCTTAGGTACAATTAGAATCTAAATTAGAATGACAGTGGAAAAGAAGAGGCAGTAGATGCCAGAGAAAGTTTAAAGGTAAAACTTTTTTTTTAAGTAATACACTATTCATTTTAAATTGGTAACTACATTGCTAATACAGAGAGATAGTGCTAGCAAAATGGAATGTTTTGACAGGCTAATATTCTTCTTTTGCAATTGAATTGCCTTGGCATTTGTAGAAAATAAATAAGTCTAGTTAATTAGATATCATCTTGATAATAAAAATGTAGTTAAGTAGTGATATATTTTAGAGGTTTATTTCAGGTAAGAATTAATTAGATTAGAGATGTGTCCAAAGAAAGAAAAAGATATTAATTTGGACTTTATGTCTGTGTAGTGGTTTATATGGGCCTTCTATGCTTTCTTTCCCAGTTATTCAGGTGTAGAAGAGGCTGAACTTTGGCACAATCTGAATGCTACGTTAGATTTCATTAGCAATCACTATATATTGATGCACTATTTAGTACAAGCACAAGAAACTGAGCTGAAATCTTTTTTTTTTAAGTGAGAGGGAAGATAGACAGACTCCCGTATGCACCCCAACCAGGATCTACTGGCAACCCCTGATCTTGGGCTGATGCTCAAATCAACCGAGCTATTTTTAGCACTTGAGGCTGACACACTTGGATCAACGAGCTAGCCTCAGCGCCCAGGGCTGACACTCTAACTAATTGAGCCACTGGCTGCATGAGTTTGTTGACCTTATATCATTTCTTAGAGTGTTGCTTGATATAGGCTTCAACCCTGGAAGCTGAGGATTTAAGATGGCAAGGTAAAGACATTTGTGCCCTCTCCTACCTGAAATTACCATGAAATGACAAGGAGAATAAGAGATAGAGATCATATCTTGAATGAAACTGAAAGACATGTCACCCAAATCAAAATATTTGAGAAACGGTTGTCAGATGTAAGCAGGAAGAAATTAAAAGAGGATGTTGGTAGAAAGAGGTCTCAGAGCTGCAGAACAAGGAGAGATGGGTCTCCTGTTAAAGATGGCATTGTGGTGCATAGAAAGGCAGTGGGAGTTTTCTTGTATTGCTTGGTGACATGAACTAGCAGAAAGGAAGAGCGAATGAGGAAGCACAGATACACTGTCTTTGAAGGAAGCTCGGTCCTGGTGAGGCAAGAATTTATGGCTAAACATCTTTTTCTGTTTGTTCTCACACCTGTTCTCTGTGTCTCTCACTCATTCACATACACGTAACACTGTCATAAAGAGCTCTCATGTGTACCAAAGACTATCTTTTGGTTCAGAACACAGCCTTGTTTCTTCCCTCCACAATCTTCTTGCAAATCACTGATTTAGAAAGAGCTCACATTGTTCAACAATAAATAATAATTAATGAAATGAGCACAGCATCAGTACAAAAACGCTATAAGAAAGGAGAAAAGAAACGGAGAACAAGTGAAAGAGGACCCATGAGAAAACTATGGCCTAATTTAATGTAACAACCACTTTTTAAAAATAAGAGGCAAAGTTAATTGGCCGAAGAGCTAGGAAGAAATAGTAAAAACAACAAGATATGGTGAATTATGATCTGGAAGAGCTCAAGAAACAAAATAATCAGAAACAAAAGGTCACATTGGACGCACAAAGAATGAACATTGTTGAAAACTCAGTAAGGGACCTGATGACAGGCTTTTAAAAGTTGAACAAAGTGATGTGGGAATGAAAGGCGAAACAAGCACTGACTTGTGGTTCTGGAAATGGAGAGTTAAACATTGGAACAGAAAAATATTCAAACATAGAACTGAAGAATGTTATAGAGCTTTAGTTAACTTTTTCTTCTGTTGCTGGTTACCAGAGGTGACAAATTAAAATAGTTTTTTGTCTCTTTAGAAATATCTTTTGTTCACGGAAATCAAGATTATCTTCTTATCCAAAAAGATGAAACCAGCTGGATTACTTTCAAAAGACAACCAAGTGAGCACTGCAGACTAATGAGTAGAATCAATAAGAACGTGATTTTGGCGCTTTTGACTTTGGCGAGTTCTGCATTTCTGCTGTTTCAGTTATACTACTACAAGCACTATTTATCAGCAAAGGTAATATTTTTCTCCTTTCTCATTATTATGCTTCGTTTTAGCTGTATATTTCCCTAACGTGCTTCCCTTTTGCAGCACGTAAGTTAATCACTGTTTTTAAAATCTTTGTAGAAATATTTCTTACTGCAGTTTTCATTTTTGTGGGTGTGAGAAGCAATTCAATATTGCAATTAAATGTTATTGTAACAATACACTGTTAGTCAAAGGTGTCTGGTTTCAATGATGTTTAATCTATTGAAATTTTCTGATAGTTATGTAAAAATTCTTATTCTCTGTCAGTCAAATAAGTTTGTAAATATGATATATATGTTTGCTCGCTTATAGTTTGCATTGGATATGCGGGACAGGCTGTAAGCAGGCAGGGTCATTATAACCTAAGGCTTAGTTTTAAGACTAAGCTTTTCCCCACACCCTTGACTGATTGCATGATGTGGGGTGGTGCACCCTCATGAGGAATCCCATTATGCCTCAGATAAGTGACTTTGTATCAGAGACTTCCTTGTTTGTATATTGGATGAAAAGTTTTTATTTCTACACTATAAAATGAGGCAGAGGAGCCCATGCTGGAGGAGAGCAGAGAAAGGCCACGTGGAGGAGAGGAGAAGCAGCCAAGATGGCCGAGTGCTGAAGGAGAAGCCAGTTTGTGCAGAGAGAAGGAGATGGGGAACAGAGGTGAATAAGGCTGGTGAGCTAGAAACCTTTGATTCTAGGAAACTCGGATAAGTCAGTGGCTTTGGGAGCCCTGAATGGAAAGGGAAGTGTTTTCCCACTGTGTGTATTTCTTACCCTCTGGGTGCGAGCTAGGATTAAAAGTAATGGCCCACCAGTTCTTGGCTTCGTTGTTCCATTACCATCTGTCCGAATCAAACCTGAACCTGCATGGGCCAGGCGGCTCTGATGGTGGCCGTGGCTACTGTCTTTACATTCTCCTAAAGAGATAATCTCTTACTGGAATAAACTCAGTGAGAAATATTTTTTTTTCTTTTTCTTTTTTACAGGGACAGAGAGAGAGAGGGAGGGATAGACAGGGACAGACAGACAGGAACGGAGAGAGATGAGAAGCATCAATCATCAGTTTTTCGTTGCGACACGTTAGTTGTTCATTGATTGCTTTCTCACATGTGCCTTGACCGCAGGCCTTCAGCAGACCGAGCAACCCCTTGCTGGAGCCAGCGACCTTGGGTCCAAGCTGGCGAGCTTTTTGCTCAAGCCAGATGAGCCCGCATTCAAGCTGGCGAGCTCAGGGTCTCGAACCTGGGTCCTCTGCATCCCAGTCTGATGCTCTATCCACTGTGCCATCGCCTGGTCAAACGAGAAGTAATTTTAATAGAACATAAAAATTAGTTCATTTTTATACATTTTTAATTCTCAAACTTTATTAGCAGTCATGTTTTTTATTACAAATAGGGGTAAATATCTTTGTATATGCTAGTGAGTCCTTTTACTGCTTTTAAATTTTTATTTCTTATTACTCCTATTTGCATATTTTTGATGGTATTATCTTTCTATAGCTGGTCTTTATAGTTTTAAGGATATTAAACGTTTAGCCTATTTCAGATATTTTTTACCAGTTTATTAATTTGCCCTTTAGCTTTATGTTCTACTCTCTTGATATATTAATATTTAATGTCAAGATCTTTCTTAGGGCATCTGGTTTATATGTTATAAGTTGCCCAAGACTGTGGAAATATTTACCGATATTTTCATCAAATATTATTTTATATTTAAATTTGTTAACTAAATAGAATTTATTTTAGTATGAGGTGTTAGATATATATCTTACATTTATTTTCCCTACAGGTTAACCAGTTGTCTCTATCACTTATCGAATTCCCCCATTAACCTAAAAATTTCATTTTAATTATACGCTAAGTTTCTATAAATAACTTGTCCTTACCCTTTCCCCAGAGATGCAATGTAGTTTAGTTGTTGGGAGCACAAAAACCAGCCTAGGATTAAACCTCATGTGTACTGTTTATTTGCTGTGGGATCTTGGGTAAATTACTTCTAAATGCCTATGTTCCCTCATCTACAAAGTAGGGACAAAACAATACCACCTGTAGCCTTGTGACACTTAAATGAATTAATACATAGAAAGCATTTGTTACATGTCACATAGAGATGAGTAAATATGAGCCATTATTTTTGTTATTATTGTCAATTTTAGAATCAAAAGCCATATTTGTGGTACTGAGTCCATGGCATACAAACTGCCTTAGGAATGAGTGCTGAATGCATTAAACAAAATGAGTACTAACAACTTCGGTGGCTTGGGGGTAAATACAAGAACAGTGTTTCTATTGTAGGAATAGGCACTGAGGTGCAGGAGGGAAGGCTGCCTGGAGGGGTGGTGGATTTACTATGGTCAGTGTTTCTGATCCTTAGGTTTCCAAATTTATAAACAATTAAAAAAAATCCATTATTGAAAACTTCATTTATGCCTGACCTGTGATGGAGCAGTGGATGAAACATCGACCTGAAATGCTGAGGTCACTGGTTCAAATCCCTGGGCTTGCCTGGGCAAGGCACATATGAGTGGATGCTTCCTGCTCCTCCCCCTTTTTTTCTCTCTCTCTCTCTCTCCCTCCCCTCTCTCCTCTCTAAAATGAATTTAAAAATTTTAAAAAGAAACCTTCAAATTAAAAAAGGTATTATCTTAAATCTATACAGGCATGATTAATAATCATGCTGAATTAAAAATTGGTCTTTTTGGTTTCTTTCAGAAAATGATTGCTGGATACTATCTTTCAAAAATGACAGAAAATTCTCTTAAACCTTCACTTGTTTTCAAAATGCTTTTTTTTGTAATGGCATTTCTTAATTTGACTCATTTATCAGTGGAATTCAATAGCCACCAGATATTTTCTACTAGTCCTTTTTGGCATCTGATTTCATTCCATCTCTCTTATTTATTCATTTCACTTATATTTTCAAATATCCCATAGGCAGTGTTTCAGGATATCTTTAGGCTTTTTTTTTTCCTTTTTTTTTTAGCCTCTTGACTTTAACTGTATGGCATTTCTTTTAGAACATTCAGTCATTCATTTGTCAAATATTTATGAGGGCTTACTGTGTGCCAAGCACAGCACTAGGCCATGAGACAGAATGATGAGTCAAGTGCAGTCCATGCTGTCTAGGAACTCATAAACTGGGGAAGTTTAGGTTGAGGGGGTGAGAGGTTAAGAGACATATAAGGAGACATAAACATATGACAGTAATGTGATATGTAACTTCTATAAAACACATCGTAAAACCCTCTTCTGCCTACTTTACTACTTCAAGCTTAAGAACTCTCTGTCTTCTAATCTGTAGCCTTTCTAAGATGGATGGTAGGGCCATTATGAAAAGAAGAAACAGCCTATTCAGAGAGAATGAGCTACGTGGATATCCGGAAAAGGTACATACCAATAGAAAACAAAGGAAGTGCAAGGGTCCTGAGGTAGGAATATGTGTGTTGGTTTTGAGAACATCAGAGAGATCAATATGGCTATAGAAAAATAAGGGGAGGTAGAGTTAGAGAGTTCCATGTTGTTTAGGCACTTATTGTTGCAAACTAGCCACAATGAGTCTATTCCAGAGTGGGAAAAGGTATGAAATTGAATTAAAGATAGAGACTTAAAGATACATAACATACAGCTGCCACAGCCAACAGTCACTATTGTTCTCTGGCTGCCACAACAATGGCTCCTCCAGAAAGACATCCGTCTTTATTCATAGAAAAATGTGGTCCATTAGCAATTCAATTAAGTTTCAATGGCCACTCAAAGACAACCACCACCATACCAGTCAATCTAACTTTACACCAATAAGAAACTAGCTTCCAGTTTTTTCCAGAGAACATGGGTGGGCAGGAAGAGCAGTAAAGCACCACTCTTTGTTAACTAGGCAGGTGAGGTGGGGGGTTGGGCCCCACACCTCTGTCCCCAAGATACCAAAATTGCAAAATACCCTGTTGGCTTATTTGGTCCCCAACAGATCCTCCTTTATGTTTTTTAAAACTTCAATTCGTGTGTTGTGATTCATACTCATCTGAATTCCTATGTTCCGATTTGGAGGCAGACTGGAAAAATACAAAATAAACAACAAAACTAAAATGCCAATGCAACAGATACTATAACAAGTGTCCCAATACAATGAAGTGATTAAAGCCTATTAGATTACCAAGCAAAGTCTTAACTAATACAACAGGATCTAAAATAAAATTCTCACAGTCTTAAATGTGCTTAACATGTTAATGTACTTTCACCAAGTCCATGTTGACACCATCACCGCTTCACATTATTTGTAAATGTAACCAACCCCACTTCCGTCTGAGAACTGTCCCAAGGAGCAGGAGTCACATTCAGGAAAAGGCACTGGAGTTGTGTTCACATTTCCACACCTTGCGGCTAGAGTCCAAGTGCCAATGACCACTGCTTCCAGCTGGCAATGATTCAGGCAGACTGGAAGGCCCATCTGCAGCAGGTATGGAGACGGAGCTTCCGTTTACTTTAAACTGGAGAGAGGAACCCAGGGTGCCTTTCCTTGGCACTCTGCAGCTGTGGGGTGGTGAAGGGAACCTTAGGATACACTGTGCTGGGTGGCAGAGGTAAATTCATCTAAATTAGGAGCAGGTCTCAGCCTAAAATAGGCATGGGGCATTAAGACAGGAGGAATAGAGAAAACGCTATATGTTAAACAAAGCAGCAGAAAGTAAGACTATCAACACCCACATAAAGATCTTCAAGGGATGAATTAAAACCTGAATATTCAGGCAAGGCATAGTAAGTGGCCCTCATGTTCATAAGAAATAAGATCAGTTTACCTGCTACTTGGAAGAAATACCCTAGGCTCGTTCACAGTGATGTGAGATGGGGCCAATGGCCCTGGGCACCTTTAGCCTTCAGTGGCAAGTCCCAGCCGCTGGGCAAGGTTAGGTCACAGGTGGCTGGAGCAGGGCTGAAAGGGACTGAACCCTCCCTTAGAGGAGCGAGGGGGCAGCTTACCTTCTAGTGTCCCCTTTTCCCCACAGCAAAGGTATGGCCCTGGTGGGGGCCGAGAAGCCTGGCAGGCTTTAGCTTAATGACCTTCCTTCCCACTCTTGAAGCAGGTCCCTGATGGAGTCCTATGAGGCCCCTTTGGGGTGTTGGAGCCTTTAAGGGCATATGCCAAGAGTTGTGCTTGCTGCAAGGCCTTTTCTACAAGCTGTTAAAGCTTGCTGTCCCGCAGCTCCAAGTAGCCAAGGAGAAGCTGGTTCAGCTGAGCCTCTTAAGAATATCTAAAAGTGGCTTCAGTTCCCCGGTAGTTAATTTCAAGGAAGGTCTAAACCAATTAATATCTCCTAGTAATTTCTGGAAATCATTTAAAGTTTGCAAATATCCGTCCTGATTTCTAATTTTTGTGGACAAACTTGTCTCTCAATAATTTGTCCCAAATAAGAGAAAGGCAAAGATTGCTGTACCTTTTCAGGAGCTATATAAAGTCCTGATTCTTTCAAAAAATATTCTAGTTGTTGCAAAATGGTCAGCACAGTGTCTTTATCTGGATGAGCAATAAGAATATCATCCATATAATGAATTATGTACGCCTTAGGGTGCTGCCTTCCTACTGGAGAGATAGCTTGGGCAACATATTTTTGGCACAAGGTGGGACTGTTAGCCATACCTTGAGACAAAACTCTCCACTGGTAACGCTCCATGGGAGCTTGGAAATTAAGTGAAGGAACACTGAATGCAAAACACTTGCAATCAGGAGGGTTTAAAGGAATAGTAAAAAAGCAATCCTTCAAGTCAATAATTACAAGGTGAAAATCCCATGGAATAGCAGAAGGAGAAGGGAGTCCTAGCTGGAGAGGACCCATAGTTTCCCGTCTTATTTATTGCTCTGAAATCTTGTAATAGCCTCCAGTTTCCTGATTTCTTTTAATAACAAATATAGACGTATTCCATGGGCTATTAGAAGGTTCAATGAGCCCAAGCTATAACTGCTTTTGTACCAGTCGAGCAGCTGCCTTAAGTTTCTCCTGAGAAAGGGGTCATTGGTCTACCCATATAGGATTATCTGATTTCTAAGTAATTGGGTCTGCACAATGCATTATTGGGGTAGCAGGAGCTACCAAGGCCCCTATGATAAATTTTGATATCCTAATCCACGCCTTCTGGTATTGGGTGCCACTTTTATGGGGCTGAGAATTCCCCTCTGTTCTTTCCCTAGTCCCTTAGTGGGCAAAAATCCCTGATCAAGCATTTGAGTACTGACTAAACTATTAGGACTGACAAGCAAAGCTCCCATATTTTTCAAAACATCTCTACCTCACAAATTAACTGGCGATTCAGGGAGCACATAAGGCTGAAAATGTCCAGAATGACCTTCTTTATCTTCCCATTGTAAAAACTAGAGCTTTGTTGAGGGATTCACTCTGCCCTATACCTTGTAATTCTGTGGCTGCTGCATGAGTGGGCCAGGAAGGAGGCCAGGGTAGCTTAGCAATACAGATACATCAGCCCCAGTATCTAAAAGTCCTTTAAATTTACGCCCTTGTATTGTTAGTTCCATTTCAGGGCATTCCTGACCTATTTTTCGAATCCAATAGGCAGCATCAAGGGAGCCAAATCCTCGATTTCCTCAGGGTCCCTTTTGCAGGAGTTGGCCCTGTCTTAAAAGAGGTAAAAGGATTAATTGAGCAATTTTCATGTCAGGGGAGATAGTGACTATATTCCTCAGAGTGTGAGCCATTACTTTAATTTCCCCTGATAATTCGAATCTTTTACTCCAGGGAGAACAAAAAACTTCCCATAGTTAAACTACTTCTGCCTAATAAGAGTCCTACTGTGTTACTGGGAAGTGGCCCAAAGATTCCAGCGGGTATAACTTGAGGTCCCACCTCTGGAGTTAATACGAATTGGGAGGCGGGACTGAGGTCTAGTCCTGCACTGTCTGCTGTTGCCCGGGATAGTTGGGCAATGTTTGACCTGCTGGAATCAGAATTTGCTGAGGAAACACTGGCATTGCCCCCATTGTTTGATGGGGCCAGGCAGGGCCCCATTGTCCATTTCCCTGTATTACCTGCCCTTCAGTAGTATATTTAGACTTACACTCATTCGCCCAATGTTTCCCTCTCCTACAAGGTGGGCAGAGGTCCGGAGTTTTAGGAGCTGGCTGCCCTTGAAGGGGAGGCTGAGACTGACCTCCAGGGGGAGTAGGACTACTTTTAGCCAAGTGTCCCACACCCCCACATTGGAAACAAGGTCCATGAGCAGCAGTACTTTCCTGACCTTCCATTTTTTTGTTGGTTTTGCCTTTTATCAAAATACCCTGGAATTCTTGCCTTAATGACCGTGGCAAAAGCAAAACCTTGCATGTAGGAAGTCCCAACATCGGTGCATATTCTGATCTAGTCCTCCATATCTCCCTTCTTGCAGTGAGGCCAAAGTGCAGCCTGACAAGCCGAATTAGCATTCTCATATGCTAACTATTTTATTAAAATCTTTCCTACCTTTTTATCCCCTGCTTTTCTTTCAACTGCTTGAATTAGCCGTGAAACAAATTCTTGAAATCGCTCGTCTGCGCCTTGTCTAATTTTACTAAATTCTTCAGTTTTGGCCCCTGGAGTAGGCAGGCATTTCCATACCTTTGTGGCTATCTGATTAATCATATCATAAGTAATTAGTTGATACTCTAATTGAGTTGCCATATGGGCATATTGTCCTTCTCCAGTTAATATATCTGCAGTTAACAGCAGCCTCCTCTGGCTGATTTTTCTCATCCTGCTCCACGGCCTTTTCATAAAAGTCTGACTTCCACAGCAAATAATCACCCCTGGAGAGACAGGCACAAGCAATCGTCTTCCAGTCATTTGGCGGAAGAGCCTTTGCACTAATAGTATCTAATAAACCAAGTGTAAAAGGGGCAGTAGGCCCATACTGAGCACAAGCAAGTTTAAGATCTTTCGGAGTTTTAAAAGATACAGGTCCATATTCTCGCACTACCTTCCCCTTATCGTCCTGTCTTTCTACAACAGGAAAACAGGTAAAGCCATTTATTGTTTCCCCTATATTTCGAGCCTGGTCTATAGATTGTTGGAGCGGGGATTTACCAGAGTTTGAGCTATAGACTCTGGAATCAGCCCGATAAGGGTACGGTTGAGCATAAGAAGGAGTTGAGGGTGGCAGAAGCCCTGTAGTTAAGGCAGCCATAGCCATGAAATTTTTATTACCCCCCCCCCCCCAGTCATCCTCAGACTCCCAGGTTGTTCTCATATTCACATCCCTCCATTTCCGGCTCACCCTGATACTCTTCAGACAACGATTCGTCCTCATATGGAAACATTTCTACAAAATGGTCCCTTATTTTTTATCCTAACACTCCCATAGTTATTTTTCTCCCAAATTACTTTATTATTATACTTTCCCCCCAAACTCTACTTAGAAGCTTCACTCACAGGGGTAGTCAACCTTTTTATAAAAACTGCCTACTTTTGCAGTGATAGTCAACCTGGTCCGTACCGCCCACTAGTGGGCATTCCAGCTTTCATGGTGGGCCATAGCAGAGCAACCAAAGGCTGGCGCTACGATTACATAGATTAAACTATAGTAAGTTGTTTTATAAAGATTTATCCTGCCAAACTTAGCGAAAATCTGACACAAAGTACTTGGTAAATAATTATTATTATATAAAGTCCACTTTTGTATCTCTGTTAGTAGTAAAATTTTCTAACCAGCCACAGGTTCCACAGTAATGGTGATTTATAAAGTAGGGAAGTAACTTTACTTTATAAAATTTATAAAGCAGAGTTACAGCAAGTGAAAGCATATAATAATAATTACTTACCAAGTACTTTATGTCAGATTTTCGCTGAGTTTGGTAGAATAAATCTTTATAAAACAACTTACTATAGTTAAATCTATGTAATTGCAGCACCGTTTGGTTGCTCCGCTACTGCCCACCATGAAAGCTGGATCCCCCACTAGTGGGTGGTACGGACCAGGTTGACTACCACTGCAAAAGTGGGCGGTTTTTATAAAAAGGTTGACTACTCTGCAATCTAAAAACTTTATACTTCCTTTGTGCGCACACCTCTGGGGGCTTTCATTACCTCTCTTTTTTCCCTTTTTCACCCCATGGTTGGACGCTGTCGTGAAACAGCCACGACAAGTCTATTCTGGGGTCCCGAGTGGGAAAAGGTATAAAATTGAATTAAAGATAGACAGAGACTTAAAGACATATAACATACAGATGGGTTTGGGAGGATGCCAGGGCCAGTAGTCACTACTGTTCTCTGGCTGCCGCAACAATGGCTCTCCCGGAAAGACATCCATCTTTATTCATGCAAAAACGTGGTCCATTAGCAATTCAATTAAGTTTCCACAGCAACTCAAAGACAACCCACCCATACCAGTCAATTTAACTTTACACCAATAAGAAACTAGCTCCCTGTCTCTTCCGGAGAACATGGGTGGGCAGAAAGAGTAGTAAAACACTGCTCTTTGTTAACTAGGCAGGTGAGGTTGGGGGTTGGGCCTAACACCTCTGTCCCCAACATACCCAAATTGCAAAATACCCTGTTGGCTTATTCAGTCTCCAACATCTTATAACACATTATAAGGACTGACTTTCATTCTGAGTGAGACTGGGAAGCATAAGAAGGGTTTGAGCTGATATTTGACATGATCTGACTTTGTTTTATAAAGTAGATTGGTCCTGGCTGGTTGGCTCAGCGAATAGACTATTGGCCCAGTGTGTGGACATCCTGGGTTCAATTCCCGGTTAGAGCACACATGATAGAAACCATCTGCTTTTCTCCCCTTCCTCTCCCACTTCTCTCTCTGTTTTTCTCCCACAGCCAGTGGCTTGTTTGGTTTGAGCGTCAGCCCCGTGCTCTGAGGATAGCTCTTTTGGTCTGAGCATCAGCCTCAAGCATTTAGTGTAGCTCGGTTGATTTAAACATCAGCCCCAGATGAGGGTTTCTGGGTGGATCCTGGTCGGGGTGCATGCAGGAGTCTGTCTATCTCCCCTCTTCTCACTTAAAATAAAAAGGGTAGTCTGGATGTTCTGCTGAAAATAGATAGGAGGGCAGGAGCTGAAACATGGAGACCAGTTAGAGGATGATTCTAGTAATTTACATGAGATGATGATGGCTTGGACTAGGGCATTAGCAGTAGGGTTCAGGGAAAGTGGAAAGTAGAGCTATCAGGACTTGTTGATGGTCTAGGTGTAGGGTCTGAAAGACAGAAGAGAGGGAACTTTAGAATTTTTGGTCTAGATAATTGGAAGGGAGAAGTTGTTCACTGAGATGGGAAAGAGTAGGAGAAACAAATTTGAGGGATAGTGAAGATCAGGAGGCTTTTTATACATGTAAAACTTGAGATGCCTGTTTGACATCCAAAGGATGAAGGTAAATAGATAGTAGTTTGGAGTTTACAGCACTGGTATGCCTGGGAATATAAATTGGGAGTTGTAAGCATATAGATAGTATTTAAAGCAATAGGAGTAGACCAGGTACCAAGAAAGTGAACACGGAGTAAATGAGCGAGCAAAGTCTCATGGTCTGAGCTTTAGGAGCCTCCAACATGTCAGGTAGGTAGTGAGAACTAGAAAATGAGACCAAGAAGGAGTAGCCAGAGAGAAATAGTAGGAAAACCAGAATTATGGAGACACTAAGCCAAGTGAATGAAATATTTAAGAGAGGCAAACTGGATCAACAATTCTTTTTTCTTTTTTTTAGTGGGGGAGGAGGGGAGAGAGTCAGACAGGCAGGGAGAGAGATGACGAGCATCAACTCGTAGTCATGGCACTTTAGTTCTTCATTGATTGCTTTCTCATGTGTGCCATGACCATGGGGCTCCAGCTGAGTCAGTGACCCCTTGCTTAAGCCAGTGACATTTGGGCTCAAAGCTAGCAACTTTGGGCTTCAAGCCAGTGAGCTTGGGCTCAAACCATTGACCATGGGGTCATGTCTGTGATCCCACGCTCAAGCCGGTGAGCCCACGCTCAAGGTGGCGACCTCAAGGTTTTGAACCTGGGTATTCGGCATCCCCGGTCGACACTCTGTTCACTGCACCTCAGCCTGGTCAGGCTCAACAATTCTTGATAAATAAGACAAGGCCAGATTAAATTTAAGCTCAAGTAAGCTTATGGAAGAAGAGGAATTAAAGGCAATAAAAATAGGAAACCCATTAGGAGTTTTGCTTTAAAGAGGGACAGAAAATTGTTTGTTAGTTGAGAAAAGTGAAGTCTAAGGTGTTTTTTTTTTTAATTATTTGTTTTAAGATAGAGAGATAATATCCTGTTTTTATACTGATGAGAATTACAAAGCTGCCTCTTTGTTATTTCTGAAATATCCCTTGCTTTTAAAATGTTATTGTCTAAATTGCTGAGCTTGTAAGGAGAGACAAGTTCTGACCCTACCTTAATTACTCAGTACATCCCTCCTTTCCCTGCAATTATCAAACTCTTATTACGCATTTACTAATTACTAGATACAGACACCACAATAGACACTGGCCATACAGGATGAATTGTGTTTCTTCCCTGTCCTTGAGTTTGTGGTTTAGGGTGAGACGAGTCTCCTTTAGAAATTAGAGCACATTTCGTTTTTACAGCGAGACTACTATAATTGTTCTTCAGCATCCTCACATCCATACCTTATTGATAAAGAACACATTTAAGGCATAATAAGAAAGCACTTTAGATCTTTGAGCTTGAAACATTCTTCCTCTTATCTCTAGACCATGGGATATTTTTTCCTTGTTATTATCAAAGTAGTTTGGGCTTATCAGATGAAAACTGATTTGCAAGAGCTGAATATTTTAAAAATATTTTTGAAAACCTCAACATTTAAAACTATGATGTATGTTAGGGAAAGGGTGGGCGCTAGAGACGTCTGTGAAACAGAAGCAAAACTTTGGACGATTGTTAAGCAGGAGAGATGAGAATACATAACTTACATTTGGAAATGTCAAACACAGCACACTCAGGAGCTGCCCAATAAATATTATTATACCTTCTAACCATTACACTAAGGTGAACTCTGTGTGTGGAGATAAGCTGGCGTTAGGGATATGGGGCTAAGTAGATGAACCTTAATTCCAAAGGGATTTGGAATAGCAAAGAGTTAATATATTTATTGATGGCAATTAATCAGTTTAGAGATGTTGCCCTTATACAGTTTATATACCTTATTATATAATAAGTTAATTGCAATCTGTCAGTGTTTTCTATCTTGGATAGATGTATGGTATAACTTTAGAATTCTTACCTCATGACTGTATGTAATAGGTATTTGTTGAATGCTTATTAATGATTATAAGCCAGTTATGTAGTTTGAATCTCATGCCTACCCTCAATGTAATGTTGCATGCTGGTTACTGGGCTTTTGATATACTAAATGTTCTTTTCTTATCTTCCTAGAGTGGAGCTAGCTTATCAAAATCCAAAGGAAGCCGAACTGGATTTGATAGCATACAATGGGTATGTGCAATAATCAAGAACTTCCTCAATTACAATGTTCATTTTAGTTTATTTGTATACTCAAATGATTACACTGGGGAACCAAATTTTCGTCGCATCCACAAAAACGCTTGTTCTTACCTAATTCGAGTATGCTGATCTCAAATCTGATGTTAGTTTTTCTCTGTAAGCTACAGTTTTTTTGTAATTCAAGATTTTAGGTTTTCATCTTATTGTAAAATTTTCAACATTTAGTTTAACATAATGAAGTAGAATGTCTTCGTGGGCATCATCTTTGTGAAAATATAATAATTTATATAATGCAGTAAATACATTAATACACTAAAAGATATTGCATCAGAATTTGTCTACAATTTCAAAATAGAACATATTAAAACACTTATTTTAACCATAAAATTTGCGCTAAACTTATTTAAATTCTATTAAGGCAAAAATTTGCGTTTGTAGCTCTTGCGTTTGTAGCTCTTGTGTTTGTGTACTTGTTGAGGACGATCTCGTTGGATGCTCCAGCAGTAATCTGCCATCATATTTCTGTTTCATCGCCCTTGATAATGCTCTTCTATCATCTTCAGATCTTGATGAAAGCGTTCTCCCTGCTCATCACTAACAGCTCCAAGATTTTCGGGAAACTTACCAAGGTGACTGTTTTTGGAAGTGAATCTTAACGCTCATGTCACATCCAATGTCGCGGAAAGCCAACAGCATCCTTTGAAACAGAAGTTTTCTGCTTTTTTGTTGCCAAAGAAGTTCTTTGTAACTGCCACAAAAGATTGCCATGCTGCTTTCTCCTCCTTATTCATCTTCCTGGCAAATTCTTCATCACGTATGAGGGTTTGAATTTGAGGTCCATTGAATACACCTGCTTTTATCTTCTCAAAAGACAAGGCAGGAATAGCAGAAATAATATGTTGAAAGCATTCACTTTCTTTATTCAAAGCCTGAACAAACTGCTTCATTAAGCCAAGTTTGATGTGAAGTGGGGGAAAAATGATCCTGTCTTGATAAACTACAGGTTCATTCACAATATTTTGCATCCCAATTTCCAGAGCTTCACGTTTCAGCCACTCCTTCTGTGCCCAGTGTTTCTCCCGAACTCGGCTGTCCCGCAAACACAGAAAGAAAGCGAGGATACTTCATGAAACCTCTCTGTTGTCCTAGCTGGAAATTGACCATTTTAAGATCCACACAAATGATCCAGTTGTGCTCCTCATACTTCAGAAAGTCAAGGACAATTTTATGTCATTATAATCTTCTCGCAGATAAGTTGAATAACCAATTGAAACTGCAGCATAAACATTACCATTGTGTATGAGAACACATTTCAGATTCTGTTTAGAGCTGTCAAGAAATAGCCGCCATTATGTTAGACTGTGAGTGGTAACTCCCAGCTGGCTGAGAAGACTACTGAGATCATGACAGTAAACAAAGTATTTGTCTTTGGAAAAAAATTCCACAAAAATTTGTTCACGCTTCCTGAAATGGGATACTTTAGCTGACCAGTGAAGTCCATTCTTTTCTTGAAGCCTGGAGGCTAAGAACTCAGCTGCTTTCTTTGATAGGCCCAAATCTCTTACTAAGTTATTCCATTCAGGTTGGCTAAACTGCTGAGGGGTTAACAACTGCTTGGCATCAGAAGAAGACCCTTCAGATTCTACAACCATTTCCTCATGCATCTTATCAAAATACATTTGATCACCATGTTCACTTTCTTCGTCTTTAGAAGAAATAAAACCATTGAAAACTGGAACCGGGAGTGTCTTAGAGTGTGGGATAGGTCGTATTGCTGAAGGAATATTAGGATATGCGATCATATGCCGTTTTATTTTGCCGATACCCTTTGTATGGATCAGACAGAAATAACAGTCACTGCTGTGGTCCTTAGGTTCATGCCAAACCATGAGAATACCACAAGGCATTCCTTTGCATTTTCCTTTGGCCCAGTCACGAAGCATTTCCTCACAATTATGACACACAGTATGAGGAGCCCAATTCTTGTCTTGATCGCCAAGGGGAACTTGAAAATAGGCAATATATGCATGTGTCACAAATGATGAAATATTGCGCCTTTGACATTGAAGTGTATAACAGCCACATACATAACAGAAGGTGTCAGGTCTATTCTTACATTTACGCCTACTCAACGAAGCCATGATTCAATCTTAAAACAAAGTAAGAGGGTATTTTTATCAGCTAATAATTTTTTCATTTAAAAACAACTACAATTATGTTAATTTCCTCGTTGTTATGTTCAATCCCAGAATCGTTGCCCTTTAACTTCAATTTAAAAACTAATGCATGCCATTAAATGTAACAAAAATAAATTAAAATTGCATAAAAACTAGAGCATGCACCAAAAATTGGATTTCAGATTTGGAATCAGCGATGCAGAAATATATAGAAACAGTTCAAAACCGCATGCAACAGAAAATGAAAAAAAATATTGTTCCCCGGTTTCATTTGTTGAATGGTATTAACAATAATAGCTGCTTTGGTCAGGAGTGGAGGTAGGTGGTTGAGGAGAAGGGGCAGGCTCTATACCAAGTGCTTTAATGCAGTATCTCATTCAGTCCTATGGAAACTTAAACAAGTCAGTAAATTTTTATTCTTAGTTCACTTAGAGCAGGGGTGCTCAATACATCGATCATGATCTACTGGTCGATCGCAAAGGAAGTGTGGGTAGATCGCATGACATTAAAAAGACATTTGTCTTTTGATTGGCATTCAGGGTAGCCAATCTGACATCTGAACTTTTGACACCCTATGCATGCACGTCAAACTGCGCTAACTTGTTCGGTTACATTGCTGCGTAGTTAGCCTTCAATTTATTTAAACTAAATACAGCAAAGGGTATAAAAATGAGTGCCGTAGCTGGTCCGAGTAAGAAGCCTAAAACCTACCGCTTTCATACAGAATGGGAGGGGATTTTTTTCACTATGTCATATTCTAAGTGTGTTTGCCTCATCTGTCTGTGTGCCATTGCTATTCCAAAGAAGGGAAATGTGGAGCGGCTTTTTCGGACTGTTCATAAAAACTATGACATTGACTTTCCTCTGAAAAGAGAGCTGAGAAGGAGAAAGGTGAAAGAAGAATACACAATATTAAATAGTAATAATAGTAACTTAAATAATGATAATATAGAAGAAATAAATTTGTTTTGCATTTTTATTGTAGGTAGATCATTTTGACTTGGTTATCTTATAAGTAGCTCGCAAGCTGAAAAAGTCAGGCACCCCTGACTTAGAGAGTCAGGTTAGTTTGCTAATAAGTGAGTGAGTCCAGATTCTATTTGTCCCCAAAAGACTCAGTCACTGAGCTATAGTGCTTCCTCAAATTATAAATATGTTATTAAGACTTAAACTCTAACCTGACCAGGTGGTGGCCCAATAGATAGTGGCAACTTGGTAGGCTGAGGACCCAGGTTCGAAACCCTGAGGTTGCTGGTTTGAGTGCGGGCTCATCTGGCTCGAGTGCAGTCTCACCAGCTTGAGTCTGGCGTTGCCGACTTGAGTGTGGCATCATAGACATGAGCCCATGGTCTCTGGCTTGAGCCCAAGGTCGCTGGCTTGAGCAGGAGGTCACTGGCTTGGTTGGAGCCCCACGGTCAAGACACAATCGATGAACAACTAAAGTGACACTACCATGTGTTTATGTTTCTCATCTCTCTCCCTTCCTGTCTCTCTTTTTCTCTCTCTCTCCAAAAAAAAAAAGAAAGAAAGAAAAGAAAAGAATTGAACTATAAAATAATGATTAGGAACAAAAATCTGTTCAACGTATTTCCTTTATAAGATAAGGGAAACTAGCAATACTATAGTATATTCCTATTTTGACTTACAGATTTCAGAGCCTGCACATTTATAAAACATAGTTTCTTCTTTTTCTTTCTTTCTTTTTTATTTTGCTAAACTTAAAATGAAAAACAGTACTTGGTTACTAATATGAAATTACATTTGTCCTATTGGTATATGCTTGGATGTGACCAGATATTTCTCAATCTTTTGCTTCTGTTTCACCAGAGACATGAAAAGCTGTAGATTAGAGGGGCACTTTCAAATCACTAACAGCAATAAAGTACTAGTGATAATTTTAGGTCATTGGTGACAACAGTTGTATTTGAACCACTGTTTTAAAGGTAAACTCTGGTATATTCTGTTAATAAGCTCCTTGACCATCAAGTCTAGAAATATCAATGTGAACTCTAAAACATTTTAAAAAGTATTCTAAGTACAGTTGACATTCAGTATTATATTAGTGTCACTCGTGCAGCATAGTGGTGAGACATTGATATAACTTATGAAGTGACCCCCTTGTAAAATGTCGTACCCACCTGACACCATACGTAGATACTTCATTGTGAACTTTTAATTTATTAAAAATAGCAGACATTTTTCTCTGTGAACTTAGTATAGGCTGAGGGGAATGGGAACTATGATACACTTGCAGTTCATACTCCCCAAAGTTACAAAGACTCTAGCAGAGGAAATGAGAAGGGGTGTTTGTGCATTCTGCTGAGCCCTCCTCTCCCTCCCTCCCGCCCTTAAGAAAAACACATTTACAATACTTAGACAAGATTTATTGTCCTGTGGAGTGAAATAATTGGCTGGAACATATACCCATCTGAAGATAATGGAGGTTCTCTATCATAAATTTTAGCTTTCTAAAATATGATGATACGGTATATAAACTTTTCCAGTTTGCCTTTTATTAAGAGTCTTCATATGTAAAGCTGACGGAGTGTGTGCAGAAAAACTTTTAAAGCTGTAACGACTTGAGGATAGAAGACTTGATTTTGTTTTGATTAAGCAGTCAGCAGGGGTACAGACTCACTGATAGATTTTTGAATGGAATTTGTGTGTCATTTAAAGCTTAGCATGACAGGGAAAAGCAGGGCAGCCCTATCCTTTTCATCCAGAGAATGATCCTTGAAGTAGAAGAAAATAATGGATTTTTGAAAAAAGAATTTACGTCCAAGGTATATGAACAAAAACTTACAGAGCAGCTCATGGTACAAAAACATCATTCTTTATGATAGTTGCAAAATCACAGAAAAGGAAAAAGTACTGAAATTCTTTTATTCTAATATTTTAGGATGAATGAAAGGTGAAATGTGATCAATAAGTATGATACTGAGCCCTGATAAAATTCTAGAATGAATTATTACAGATAACTTGAGAGCACTTAGAAAAGAAAATTATGATTATTAAGAACTAGCCCTTCACTAAGAACAGGTTTCACCGAGCCCTGTTGACTTCTGATAAAATTATATACACTGTCAGATAAATAGTCTTTTCTAGTGTCAGCACATCCTGGTTTTCAACAAGGCATTTTTCTTTCCTGTAAATGAAATGAATTACTGAAGGCCAGATGATAATAGTCATATTGACTTAGAATTAATTGGATTTAGAGTCAGTTGCACATCTGTTTCCAAGGAGCATTGATGATTATTACATTGGTAACAATCTGGAAGGTATATTTAGAAGGTGTGTTATAGATTCTCTCCTTGACCTTGCCCTAATCTATATTTATGTTAACGATCATAATGAAGCCGTGTATGTGTTTACCTTGTTTGTATTTAACACCGAGCTGAGATTCAGTCAACAAATATTTTCAATACCTTATTTGTACTGGTGTCTATCATCTCATCATCTTTCTTCCAACACCATTTCTTTCCCTTTTATTCTCCTAGTATAAAGCAAAGAAAGCAAGAACCTAAAAGGAAATAAGTTGATTATGCTATGGAAATTTAAAACTTCCCATCAAAAGACAGCATGAAGAAAATAAATAGATGTGCCACCGACTAGAAAATATTTGCAAAACATATCTGACAAAAAGCTAGTATCAATGATAATGAACTTTTACAACTCAATAGATTTTTTTGTTCATACTTTTTATCAAATTAAGGAAGTATTCTATTCTTGGTTTGCTGAGAGTTCTTCATTATGAATAGGTATTGAATTTTGTCAAATACTTTTTCTGTATTGACATTCTTATAGATTTTTCCCCTTTTATTCTGTTGATTGATTTTCAAATGCTATCTTTTTTTCCTGGTATAAATCCTTCTTGGTCATGATATTTACTTTTTTTTTTTTTTTTTTTAAGCTATTAGAATTGATTTTCAGTGTCTTTTTAAGTATTTTTGCATCTATGCTGATTAAAGATGATGGTCTATAATTTTTTTTCTTTTTTGAAGGGCATACATCCCTTTGAGATCGTAATTGCTTTCATTGAAGTTGTCTTGTAAGCAATAATGTACACCCTTTATTCTGTTTGTTTTGCTACTGTTAGGTATTATTTACTCCTAAATATGATTTAGTCTGTTTCTATTCTAATTTTAAATTTTATTTTTTCTGAAGAGGACTCTACTTACTGCCCAGCACAATAATACCAAAAAATACTGCAGTATTATTAGAAAGCCAAATTTCATATGAAAATGTATTTTAGTTGGGATCTTTGCTTAGAACAATTATTAAGCAATATTACAAATATGAGGGAAAGTGACACATACAATTGAGTTTTGGTTTTGAAAAGGTTGACTGATTTTTAAAAGCTGACATATCTGGTATTCCATCTTCCATTTTTACTTGAAAAGATTTAGCTAATAATACCAAGAAAATAATTTGTAAGTTTGAAGGTTCTTCTCTGATACTATTTTCTCTAGAAGATTTTCTTAACTTTTTTGTTGTACAATTAATTAGTAGCTTACTGCTGTATACTTTATATGTTGCATATATGTATTTTACCTTGATTTGTAAATATTTGTTCACCTTCCTCAGTAGACTGTGTACTTCTTGAAAGTAAGGACTGTGTATTATTATTATTTTGGCATAAAAATAACAGTGTCTATTGAGTAAACACTCTATGTTTGCTTATAAAATCAATGAATAAAATTTAATAAGCAAGATTACTGTATTGGTTTAGTAGACTTAAGGAGATCCTTTTCTTTTTAAATAGCGTGCAGTTAAAAAATTTATTATGCTAACATCGAGCCAAAATGTACCAGTGTTCCTTATTGATCCTTTGATTCTGGAATTGATTACTAAAAACTTTGAGCAAGTCAAAAATACTTCTCATGGCTCCACGTCAGAATGCAACTTTCTCTGTGTTCCAAGAGACTTCACTGCATTTGCTCTACAGTATCACCTGTGGAAGAACGAGGTAAGATGATTTGCTTTCAGACAATGGAATGTCTTTTACAGAATAGTATGAGATAATGCCAGTTTAAAATATAAAAAATTTTAAAAAGCTCTTTATAAATTGTATCAGGGATATTTTCAGCTGTAAGTAACAACACAATAATAGTTTAAGCATGTAAAGTACATCATAGGGAATATAGTCAATAATATTTTAATAACTTTGTGTGGTGTCGAGGGGGTGTAGCCTTATTAGGGGGGATCACTGTGTAAGTTATCTAACGGTTTAACCACTATGCTGTGCACCTGAAATTAATATAATATTCAATGTAACTCTACTTGAAAATAATAAATAAATAGATAGATAGATAGATAGATAAAATAGCTTAAGCCAACAGGGAATTTATTCTTGTGTAACAAGAGGTTAAAAGGTTGGTGGCTGTTGGCATTAATTGAGCTGCCCAGCCACTGCTGTCAGGCCTTGCATCACTAAGTTCTTTTCATTTCTCTAATCTTCATAAGATATTTCTCGTAGCTTCCAAGCATCATATTCACATTCGAGGCAGGAAGATGACAGGGAGCGAAGGTGATACTATCCATCTTTTGAAGTACAAATTTTCTTGGAAGCGCCTGGTAAACTACCGATAGCTCCCTGTCCAGAACTCTGCATTCAGATGTCTCCTTGTTGTGAAGGAAGCTAAAAAGACAGGTGTTTATTTAGCCTTTCCCTCAGTGTAGGCAGGCCTGTAGAAAG
The DNA here is from genome assembly GCA_037038555.1 of Rhynchonycteris naso. Classification (NCBI taxonomy): domain Eukaryota; kingdom Metazoa; phylum Chordata; class Mammalia; order Chiroptera; family Emballonuridae; genus Rhynchonycteris; species Rhynchonycteris naso. The sequence goes on along the minus strand of CM072996.1, from coordinate 26,577,769 downwards.
GGTCTGGTGATGGATTTTCAGTATTGCCACATAAGGTGTATGTGAGGGTGGTATCCCTAATCTATAGCACCATTCTTTCCACTTTGTAAGTTCACAGGACTCGTTTGATACTAGGGTAGGGTGCTTCCTCGGTGTATCCAAAAGTAAAACTTACGTTTAAAGCAGTGGTTCTTAACCTTTTTTGAGGTACTGAACCTACCAGTTTCATATGCGCATTCACCGAACCCTTCTTTAGTGATAAATAAAATATGATTTTTTTTTCCAAATTCAAGACATAGGTATATGTTTTTTTACTGGTGCACAAAATGAGCCGTGCATGAACATCACCTTGCTCAAAGAACAAAACCAACAAAGTGCATCAACTCACAACAAATTATGGTATTACTTCATTCTGGCCTCCGCAGCAGAGGCTTCTCCGAACCCCTGATACCGACTCATCGAACCCCTAGGGTTCAATAGAACCCAGGTTAAGAAACACTGGTTTAAAGGCATGCAGTAGTCAAAATAAAATACTCTCGCTCAAACATGCCAAAACTTTGCTTACTTATTTATTTTGAATACCTCTAACTTCCCAACCTTACTGTTTTTCATTCTGAGGAATTATTCAAGTAAGACTACAGAAGTTAGCGTCAGATTCAATGAACTCAGCCCCCCATGATAGCATGTGCACTAGCCGTGCAGTAGGATCTGTTTCAGATGTGTGACCGGACCCCAAGGCGGAAGTGTGGTCCTGGAAAGCAGAGTACACTGCGCGTTTCCCGATTGTCCCAGACTCCTCCCCAGTGCAAGGGAAGGAGCTTTGACTTATTTCCTGCTTATAGTTCTTGTTTTGTCTTTCCTCTCAACTTTATAGTTTGAAAATACAGTATTTAAAGTTATAGAAAACTTAGGGCATGGTATTTGCAATGGAATTGTTATTTTTTGATCAAAATTATACATACTAGAGCTAAGTTTTAAACGTCAGCTAGCAGTGCAAAGCTCTTCATGAAAAAGAGCAGGATCTGCCTCTTCTCTCCCCACCCCTTAGTTTCACTCCTAGAAACAGCCACTTTCAACTTGGGCTGCTTTATTTTCTCTTTTATGAATGAAATGTGTAGCTTCTATTTTTACTATTTTATATTTAGATTACAAATTATGAGAATTTAGCTTTTATATGTTTTATCACACACATACACCACACACACTCTCTGTCTCCTCTCCCGTCATCATCCTGAAATGACTATATCGCATTTGTTAGTTAAATCAGAGGTCAGTGTTACGAAAATATAATCACACAGATGCTACCTAGTTTATTCTAATTATATTTCTTTTCTTATATAACATTTTTTCTCCTTTGGTATTTGCTAGTTTTCGTATGTCAATAATCCATGTGTGAACTCTGCAACAAAACATTGAAACTCAATACTCTCAATAGGATCTATCATATCAGGGAATCTCTCAGTCCATTTCCCCCCATTTTCCTCCCGGAGCCCTGGTCTTTCTATCCTAATATAGACTGGTCTGCTGTGCAGATGTTGTTCTCTAACTCCCCTTCACATTTTATGAATTCCTTCTGAGAAAGAATGAATGGAGGTTGAATCAAAATTTTTTTTGTTACTTGCACATTTGCTTTCTAATTTGATTTATATAGCAATTAGCTTCTGCTGTGTAACAAATCCCTTCAAAATTTAGTGGCTCAAACAACACCCATTTATGTAGCTCATGGTTCTGTGGCTTGGCAGTTCAGGCAGGATTCAGCTGGGCAGTTCTGGTCTCAGCTGAGGCTCACTCACGCAGCTGCCCATCAGCCAGGCAGCGGTGCTTCGCGGTGTGGCTGGCTGTCAGGTGCAGCAGGGGAGGTGCCTGGGCCTGTGTCTTCCATCCTCCAGGCCACTTTAGTCTGAGAACGCAGAAGCATGCAAGGTCTCTTGACGTTGTTAAAAAATACTGTATTAAGATTTTTATCCACTGACATGAAATATATGTCCTTTGATTTCAGGTGTCCTTAGATGTTCTTTAATAAAATACTCTAATTTTTCTTAAGATTTTGCACATCTTTTATAAGATTTATTTCTAAGCTACCTTATAGTTTATGTGTGTATGGGGGTGTTTAATACAGATATTTTTTCTTTTATAATTCATTATTATAGGTGGATGAGAATGCTGTTGACTTTTGTATTTTACTCTTTTCCCCAGCAACTGTAATGGTCTCTGAACTCTATAGATAAATTCCAAAAGTTTCTCCTTCATCCTCTTTTCTCCCTTTCTGTGTTTTTCTCTTTCTCTCTTTGAATATAGATTATTGTATTCTTTGCACCCCCCCCCCCCACACACACACAAACACAAACACCCTTTTTGGTCTGTTCCTTTCCAACTCTTACACCTAATTTCTTCTCTTGTCTTACTGAACCCCAGGTCGTTAGGTAAGACCCCAGGTTAGTATTGAAAAAAAAAGTGTTCTTTCTTTCTGAAGTTTTTACTACTTGGATGTTGGACTTCCAGAATTGATCCTATCATTCTATTATCTTTGCTCTATGATTTTTATTTTTTCTAACTGTTCCACTTTTAAACAAAATCTTTAACAATGTCATTGATTTTATTTTGTATTTTTGCTTGAAATTTTTTTTATTTTCTAAGAGCTTTATACTCTGATTATTTCTCATAATAGCATTTATATTTTATAGGTGCAGGGTTCTTACTCTGCAGATTTTAAAGTTTATTTTTTTTTCTCTTTTTTTTAATATCTTTTTATTTATTTATTTATTTATTTTTATTCATTTTAGAGAGGAGACACAGAGTGAGAGAGAGAGAGAGAGAGAGAGAGAAAGGGGGGAGGAGCTAGAAGCATCACCTCCCATATGTGCCTTGACCAGGCCAGTGCAGGGTTTTGAACTGGCGACCTCAGTGTTCCCAGGTCGATGCTTTATCCACTGCGCCACCACAGGTCAGGCTAAAGTTTATTTTTTAAGTTATTTTGCTCTCTGCTGAATTTTATTTTTTCAAATCCCTTTTTTCTGGGTGTTTATTTCTTGACAGATCATTTGTTTCTCTCTCCTTTTTTTTTTCTTTTCCCAAGTGAGAAGAGGGGAGATAGACTCCCACATGCACCCCAACCAGGATCCACCTGGCAACCCCCTATGTTGGGCCAATGCTCTGCCCATCTGGGGCCATGCTCGCCAACCGAGCTATTTTTAGTACCTGAGGTGGAGGCTCCACAGAGGCATCTTCAACACCTTGTGCCAATGTGCTTGAACCTATCGAGCCATGGCTGGGACAGGGGAAGAGAGAGAGTGGGAAAGAGAGAAAGGGGGAAGGGTAGGGGAAGGGTAGAGAAGCAGATGGCCACTTCTCCTGTGTGCCCAGAATGGGAATTGAACCCAGGACATCCACACGCCAGGCTGATGTTCTACCACTGAGCCAACCTGCCAAAGCCTCATTTGTTTTTCATGGTACAGGTTGTTTGTTGACCTTTGCCTTTCATATCTAAGAATGAGACACTAAAATCCAACTGGAAGTTTTTTGTGATGGTCAGACCTTATTAACTGGTGGACTTCACTATAGGTTGTGAAAGGCATGCCACCTTTTTTCTCTGGAAAATCTCCTAAATGTCAGTATTTGTAGGTCATTGCTATTAGATTGCTTGATTTCCTCATAAGAAAGCCTACAAGGTTTATAAGCCTTCCTACAAAGAGTGTTTTATAATGTTCTTTTATTTTCCCAAAATGAAGTTCATAGAAATTATAGCCTGTCTACATACATAATCCCCTGAATCAATATAATGTTATAACTAGAATACAAAGTAGAAATAAAGGAAATGTGTATTTCAGGGTGTAAATGTTCAGGCATGACCACACTGGAAGACATAATGAAGTAATTCCAATGCTTGCACTTATCAGTAGGATCATATTATTGCATGATGCTTTGTTACTAATGTGGTTCCTAATAACAAAAAAGTAAAGTTATTTCTCCTTTAACATGGCTTTAGTTTCTTGGGAAATGGAAGCTCAGATAATTGTGAACAAGTTTTCTACTACATGATCTTCTGTTAGAACATTTGAAATTATGCAGGACACAAGATAGATTTTCATATTTTGGATTGTAGGATATCTGTTGTTCCTGGCCTAGTCCTCTAAATGTCACCTTTGGCCTCCTCATTCATTATGATAACCAAAAATATTCCATGGAATTTTTAAAATGTCTCTCGGAAGCAGTACCACTTACTTGGAGAACCCGTACTTTAGAAGAAAGGGAGTATGTTACAGTTGGCAAAATCAGTTATGACCAGTCAGTGGAAGAAGCTAAAGGTCAATAGGACCCAGGATAAGCACATGGGTTCATGTTTATTCTTTTATTCATATGACTTCATATAGGGAGCCCTTGGACAGCCCTCCCTAAATTTTCTCGCAGGGTGGAACATATTAGATCACAAGTGCTAAATACTATAGACTTTTTATTAATACCATTACTGCAAAGTGCACAAACCACTGCGAAGGCAGCTGGAGGCGGACCTAGGCCTTTACTCTGATCGGAGCAACTACTGTGTTCTTGATCTTCCCTCTCACGGTTACAGAAGACAAGTCATTCCGTAGTTCTCCCTATTTTGTCAGTCTCTCTCTCCTCCCACAGCCAAGGAGTGATTCCATTTCAAGAACTGACTGGCCTTTTAAATTTTTCCTGAATTTACCAACTTATGTCTTTCTTTCATCCTATGGTAGATCCTTTCCTGACCTCATTCAGTACTTTCTAGCCCTGAGGTATATACCAAGGAAGAAAAGCAAAAAGAGGAGTCCTACAGTTGGCAAGTCTAATATAAGGAAAATCAAGGTGAAATTGTACTAGTGAGGGTAAGTTATACTAGACGCTGTTAGAAACAACCCTAAAATCTCATTGACTTAGCACAGAAAGGAGTATTTGTCTTTATACAAAATCCAGTGAGAATATTCTCGGTCAGGAAAATTCCTGGACAGTTTTCTTCTAAGCAGTTACTTAAGGGGATACAAGCTGTTTCATTTGTGTGACTCTTTTACCTTGAAGTTCTTTATTTTCCTACATGCAGTTGGGAAAGGGAAGAATGGAATGTCGAATGGGATACTGTAAAGCCAGGCCCGGAAGTTGTTTGTGATACTTCCAACACTATTTAGCTCTTCATCTAGAAAGGAGGAGACAGTTGTTGCAGTACTAGTTAGCACTCTTCTAGAATTATCACATTCTCTCATTTAGCAGCATAAACAACAACAGATATTTATTGAGCACCTGCTGGGTACTAGCCACTCTCTTGATTCCTGTGATTGAGAAACTTATAGTCTGTTAATGGCTTTTAAACAATTTAAAAATGTATAGTCGGTACTGTGATAGGAGTTTGTGTGTGTTACAAGAGGATAGATGAGGATACATTTAATCTGGATGACAACATACAAAGGTGGTAAGTGATGTGAATAAAGTACTCTTGAAAAATGCCGATGAATGTGGTTTTGAGACAAATTTCCAGACACATTCCATCATTTAATAACTTTAATGTCTGGTATTACCCCTTAGATCATTTTCCCTTAACTGTAGAGTAGGCAAATGTCTTCCTTGCCTCAGATGAGATAATGACTATAAATGAGCTTTGTATGTATTATATATATAGACTAGCGAGGTAGTGTTATTAAGTGGAGCGAACCTTGGATTTTGCTGGATAATATATAAAAGCTGGTATTATTAATTTTGTTACTTTAGTCCTCTGTGAGTCTGTTTCTTTACCTATAATATCTGTGCTGCTTACTTTATAAGGTAGATGTCATTAAGTAAATGCATTAATGTTTATAGAAGAATATTATATTTTCTGAATTTTGTAAATTCCTATTCAGCTATAAGGTGTTCTTCATAATACTGTTTAATCATCTATAGCACTGATTGTTGAGATTAGGACTAAAAATCTACTATCTCTATTAATCTTGTTATGTGAGATTTATATTATAACTAATAATATTGGAAAATGCACTTCGTTATATAGTATGTCTGAGTCTGTTTTCTAGTGACGTGCGTTAGGATGGGCTTCTGTTACATTAGCAGTTTAAAGTGCTGGAATATAAACTATAGGACAAAAGCACTTTTTCCAAGCATGTTTGAAGAAAAAAATTATTAGGAATTAAATTGAGAAAGTTATTAGAGATTAAATTGAGAATTGCAAGTTTAAGTGCTATCCTTATATCTGTTAACATTTATTTATAGATACTAATCAGAGAACACTAACATGAGCATTATCACTCCAGGGGCAACATTCCTATTTATTTCCATAAAGAGAGCCTTTGAGCATGTCTTCCAAGCTACTTTGTTCTCCCTTTGGAACTTCCCGTTCTTCTCCCACCACCTGCTTCCCCTCGTCACCCTCATTTTGAAATCTCCAGGCAAAGAACAGGCAACGCAGAAACATATATGGCTTAAGCCTGACCTGTGGTGGTGCAGTGGGAAAGGGAAGAATCTCATTCCCAAAGACCCAGTGCACTTTCTAGAGGAAATACCACACTCCAGGTTTATTGAGTGTAGGTATAAAGGTCGCCAGTTCAAAACCCTGCACTGGTCTGGTGAAGGCACATATGGGAGTTGATGCTTCTAGCTCCTCCCCCCTTTCTCTCTCTCTCTCTCTTTCTCTTTCTCTCACTCTGTGTCTTCTCTCTAAAATAAATAAATAAAAAGAAAAAAATTTTTTTTAAAAAAGAAGGAAACACATATGGCTTAATTCAATGTCAGAATCATTTTAGTTGTGCCAACTGGTATTTGATTTTAAATATTAACACTTGAAGTTTCTCTGATTTTTAGGAAGGCTGGTTTCGGATAGCTGAAAATACGGGATTTCGGTGCCTGAAGATTGAGAGCAAAGACCCCCGGCTAGATGGGATAGACTCCCTTTCTGGAACTGAAATCCCCCTGCACTACATCTGCAAATTAGCCACCCATGCCATCCACTTGGTGGTCTTTCATGAGAGAAGTGGCAACTACCTCTGGCACGGCCATCTGCGACTCAAGGGACACACTGACAGGAAGTTTGTTCCTTTTCGAAAGTTACAGTTTGGTCGTTATCCTGGTGCTTTTGACAGGTAAGTTCAGGGTTTGAGGGAGGAACGTGAAATCTATACTGTCCAGTCATGAATTATTACTCCTTTTTTTTTTATATTAGTAACTCAATCAAATATGCAATTCAGATAACTCAGTTTTGACATAGAAATATTTAATAGGAATAAACTTATACACAAATGCACCAGGAAATATATTTAAGAATGTTTATAGCAACATTGTTCTCAATGCCCCCCGATCAAAACACTGTATAGTCATACAATGGATAATATTGTAGAGCAGTCAGCGCTCTGTGCAGCAACAGAGATGAGTCCTCCAGCGTGGGATGGCAGAAGCAAGGCATAAAAGAATGCAAACCTTCTGATTATATTTATAAACAGTTTACACACATGATAAAGTATGTTCATGCGTGTATACTTACAAAGTGGAAGTGGACGAAAGGGACAGACCTGCAGCCGTGGGAGAAGTTAGTTCTGGAGATGTAGTCTAGAGCCAGGTGACTACAGATAGCACTGCGGTTGTATATTTGAAAGTTGCTAAGAGGATAGATCTTGAAAATTGATATCTGAGGTAATAATTGAAGAAAATAGGCTTGATTGTTTAGCTATTCTGCTTATGCTGTATATTTTGAAGAGGCTGGCAATACTCACTCTGGGTTAAGTTCTTATAATAAATCTTAACATTTGTTTTCAGGCCAGAATTACAACAAATTACTGTCGATGGACTAGAAGTTCTCATTCCCAAAGACCCAGTGCACTTTCTAGAGGAAATACCACACTCCAGGTTTATTGAGTGTAGGTATAAAGAGGCCCGAGCATTCTTTCAGGTGAGAGACAGCCGAATGTTATACTTTTGAAATTAAAGGAAGTATAATTGTTTTTAATATAGTATTTCTGGGGGGAATGAAGGGACTTCAGAAAACATTTTTTGATTTATCTGTTTTCTTCTAGATTGTTTTCTTTTGATTTTTTGATAAGTAGATTAAGCAATAACCTTGAGAAACTATTTGATAGGGTTTGGTACTTTCGGAAACCTGGTTTTACGTGGACGGACTGATAGGTTTAACATTGGCCTCTGCTTTAGTTAGGGGAGCCCATAAACTGTGGTGCATTCCGATGTTGGACAAGGATGACGCCACTGCAGAAGACGCACCATGTGGAAAAGTCTTAGAAGGTATTTCATGGAAAAGACAGTTTTTCTCAGAGGGTTGGCACTGAATATGAATATTTCATGTTTAGGAAGGGTTTTGAAGATAAATGCTACACAAAGACCAAGTGCTTTTGAACTTTACTTTATTCTGCCGCTCTAGCTTTCAATTCAATAAACATTTATTGAAACATTTATTGAAAGTCTGTTTCCCACGAACTCTGCTGGCCCTGGGGATATAAAGATTTCAGAGGTCATGAGAGTGCAACTCTAAGAGATAACATGAAACAAAATTACTGGGAAAACTGAAATTTTTACAGCAGGGTTCTGGTACCCTAATTCTTTCACCTGCTCTTTATTTTCTGGGATTCCCTTCTAAGAAAGCTGTGCACACAAGGACAGGAGCAAAATGGGAGAACGTACGAGCTCTGTCATCACTGGTCAAGTGCCCAGCACCAACAAATGTACGGTTTTTCTCATAGGCTCTGCTGACCCCCAGGACCTAGGCCTAACGGCCCAAGTGAGGCTTCCCAAGCCTGATCCCTTCAGTCTGTAATTATGGAGCTGTGAAATATACCCAGTCAGCCCACGGGTGCAAAGCTGGGAAACTGCGTGTGTGGGTAGGCCTGCTCCAGCAGGCAAGTGCTGCCCACCATATCCCCACTACAGAATAGCCAGAAGCAGAAGGGATGCCATCTGGTGCTTGAACTTGACCATTCATTCTTTCCGCCTTATGGGGGTTTTGTTCTGGTTGCTACCTCTGTCATAGTAATTATCACAGTGAAAGTTTGTCTTGTCCCTCTTCTAGATTATGTGAACTTTTTCTTTTTAATGGATTGATTTTAGAGAGACTGAGAGGAGGGGAGAAAGGGAAGCATTCATTTTTTGTTCCACATAGTTGTACACTCATTGATCAGTTCCCGTATGAATCCTGACGTGGGAGATTATGTGAACTTCTTAATTGCAGACATCTTGTTTTACTCATCTCTGAAGCCATACTGAAGTCCCTAGCATAGTACCTGGCACAAAGAAAAGATCCTATAATCATAAAAAGCTCATTCAAATCAAATGACTTTTTTAGGGATACTTATTAGAGCTACTCCCATTACCTAGCAAGCATTTTCCCAGGCTCATTTGTTGATCTTTGTGGGAAGGAAGCAGTGTGAAAGGTAAAATATTTCAAATTATTGAGAAATCCTGAGGATAGCGTCGTATTCATTAATTCACTATTTTCATTCTGTTGGGATTTTGAGGGCAATCAGCATTTGAGTAAAGAGTATAGATGACCGATGTTCACAGGACTTATCAGTTTATCATAGGCTTATAGTTTTTCTGTTTAAAGTACCATTGCACAACAAGACTATAATGCTGCCATAACTTCATGGCAGGTGGAACTCTGTACTCATTCTTCACTGTGTTATCTGTGTCCTTCACTGCCGCAAGACAGACTGGTCTTTTTTCTCTTCTGCTGATGTATTGGTATTGCAGATAGAGAGTGCCTGATTGGATTGAGACCTTAAAAAATGTTTTGTCCTCGCCTGACCAGGCGATGGCGCAATGGCTACAGCGTCGGACTGGGATGCGGAAGACCCAATGTTCCAGACCCCGAGCTCTCCAGCTTGAGCATGGGCCCATCTGGCTTGAGCAAAAGCTCGCCAGCTTGGACCCAAGGTCGCTGGCTCCAGCAAGGGGTGGCTTGGTCTGCTGAAGGCCCGCGGTCAAGGCACATGTGAGAAAGCAATCAATGAACAACTAAGGTGTTGCAACGGCAATGAAAAACTAATGATTGATGCTTCTCATTTCTCTCTGTTCCTATCTGTCTGTCCCTATCTATCCCTCTCTCTGACTCTTTCTCTGTCCCTGTAAAAAAAAAATGTTTTATTCTCTTAAATGTTTTATTCTTCATCATTTCTTATTTTAAAGCCATAATTAAAATACTTGGAGGGCCGTTTCAAATTAAAGGGAGCATACATAACTTTGAGCACTTGATGGCGCCAAACTATCTTACATACAAACCTGGTGTAGAGTAGTAAACTAATGTAAAAATCTCCTAAAGCAGCCTCCAAACATTTTTTAAAATAATAATTTATTTTGAAACATTTTCATACTTTTAGAAAAGTTTCAAATACATTACAAGTAATTTTTTCCCCTGACTCATTTGGGTCTAAGTTGTAGACCATACAGCCCATAACTTTTAGTATTTCCTAAAAACAAGAATATTCTCTATAGGTCTCAATACAGAGATCAGGAAATTAACACATAGATTATTACCATTTAACCCTCATTCCAGTTTTTCTAATTGTCCCAATACTGACCTTTATAACAAAAGGATTCAGTTTAGCATCATGCATTGTATTTACTGTATTTTATTAAATATTTTATCACACCATTTGGTTCAGAATATATTTCTTCTTTTTCTCCTTAAAACACTAGGTGTGTCTTATGGTGAGTCAGGTGCGTCTTACAGAATGAAAAATACGTTAATTTTCTTGTCTTTATTTCGTTTCCTTCAGTCTGGGACAATTTCACAGTCCTTTTTTGATTTTCATGACTTTGATACTTTTGAGGATTATAGGCCACATATTTTGTAAATTGTCCCTTGTTTGGGGTTGGTCTTGCTTCTCCTCACGTTAGATTCAGGTTATACAGCTTTACTAGGAATTACACAGGTGCGACGCAGTGTTTTTCTTGTTGCATCCTGCCAGGTGCCACATGATTTTGATCTGTCCCATTACTGTTGACATTCACCTTGATCACTTGATTAAAGTGCTGTCTGCTAGCTTCACCCCTGTGAAATTTCCATTTTTTCCCTTCGTCATTAATAGTATTTGGCATGAAGGGCTTTATGTAAATATTGTCAGTATCATCATCAAATGTTTACTTTATTTGTTTATATCAATATGAACTCATGGTTTTCTATTTCAATTATTTTTATTAATTATTTTGACCTTATAATTGTTCTATATTTGGTTATTGGGAATCCCTTCACGGTGGCTTCTGTGTCTTTTTGACATTTCTCCATTGTTTTTTGAGCATTTTCTTGCTTTTTGGCACAAGGTGTTTGGTTCACCTTGTAAATTTCCCTGCCACAATCCTGGAATCAGCCATTTCTGAGTCCTGGGTCCCGTAGAAGCCAAGATCTGGATTCCAGTTGTGCTCATTGCTATTTAGGTTTCATTGCACACAGGTCCTCCCACTGACAGGAGGAGAGAGAGAGAGAGAGTGTATGTTCTTATTTCTGTATCTGCCTGTTTATCTATGTCCATGAATTCACACTGATCTCTCCAGTCTAATTAATTTATTTCCATTAGACAGCATAGGGCTCCTTTCCATATTTGTGACTCCCTTCTCAAGCAGCGAGAAACCTGACTCCTCTTATCCTTAATATATTTAGTTATTTGTTGAATCTCCCATCATTTCTGTTGCCCACTCTCCTGTGTGGATGCTGTCCTCACCCTGCTCAGGCTCTGACTCCCTCCTGGACGGCTCCTCCATGTGGACACCCTCACCATGCGCTCACGCTCCGAGAATGACACCCAGCCACCACTGGGCACTTGTTTGCTCAGCCTCACCAAGTGGCTCTAGTTTTAAATAGTTCAGGAAAAGGGATGGGTGGGGAGAAAGAAGAGAAGTGCCCACTCCAGACTTACTTTGTTTAGTTTTAATTATTTTCTCAATCTGCCAAGAAGTTTTAGAACTAAGGTAATACACATTTTTCTGAACTTCATTTTGCAAAAAACTGAATGAGCCTGACCAGGCGGTGGTGCAGTGGATAGAGCATCGTACTGGGATGCGGAAGACCCAGGTTCGAGACCCCAAGCTCGCCAGCTTGAGCGCGGGCCCATCTGGCTTGAGCAAAAGCTCGCCAGCTTGGACCCAAGGGCGCTGGCTCCAGCAAGGGGTTGCTTGGTCTGCTGAAGACCCGCGGTCAAGGCACATGTGAGAAAGCAATCAATGAACAACTATGGTGTCCCAACGGCAACGAAAAACTAATCATTGATGCTTCTCACCTCTCTCCGTTCCTGTCTGTCTGTCCCTATCTCTCCCTCTCTCTGACTCTTTCTCTGTCCCTGTAAAAAAGCAAACAAACAAACAAACAATAAAACCGAATGAGCTCCGGTCTGTTGAGTCCCAGTGAGAAACAATCAGGGACTATGGAAATAGCTGGACACCTGGCCTAAGGCTGCACTTTGCTTCGGATGTGCTGCTAGCGCTCAGGACTAGCCTTCCCCTCCTCTCCCAGCCTGCTGCACTATGCTGTGGAGGAGGGAGTTGATAAAGGTGTGAGTCTCATCCCAGTTGTATTCCTTCCCCTTTGAGTTGTGTCTCCTAGAATCTACTCCTGCGGACTTATTTTATAAAATAAATGTGTGACTAACAGGGAACTCTGAAACTTCATGTTTGTAAAAGAAAAATATTTGGGGCTAATTTTCAAATTTAATTCAGACATCACAGAAATGATTCTATCAATTTAGAAATGGCCATAGTGGCTGCCTCTTTTTTATATCTGCAGCAGTACCTCGATGACAACACCGTGGAGGCGGTGGCCTTTCGGAGGAGCGCCAAGGAGTTGCTGCGGCTCGCGGCCAGAACACTGAAGGCACTGGGAGTGCGCTTCTGGCTGAGCAGCGGCACTTGTCTCGGTAAAGTTCTTGTTGCCTAACTTGTCTCTGTGTCATTTTGCACCCTTTGGCTTTTGGGATGATTGCTTGAGATGACAAAATGTGAGTGATAGTTGAAGTGTCATATGTATAGGTAGAATAAACGTAGTCCATGGAGCAAGAATTTATTAAAGAAATTAATTTCAGAAACATAAGTGTGAATTCGGAAGGCCATATTTGTGTTTACCAAAAATTATAATTCATGTGTGCAGAATTGGCATAAGAACATGTAAACTATTTTTGATTCTCAGGCAGTCCTTAGCTTAGCATTTTATTATTTCCATCCCAAAGATTACCGTTACGTAAAAATAAAAAACAACTGTTAATTTCTTTACTTAGACATGAAGCGAACAATGAGCTTGCACCAAAAGTTTCTACTGAGAGGAAGACTGAGGCACGTCTTAGGTCTTCCACTAACCCTTCCCTGGTCATCGATAGCACCACTGATTAGACATAACTGCCTTCATGCGTTCTGTTTATTCTGAGATGGGAAAATGTAGACTTTTCTACAGTCCTTAAGCAAGCTGCTGTTAAATCTGAGAACGATTTTTGCATCTCTTTCTACTAGGCATTGGATCAAACTTTTTTGGAATTTTAAATTATTTAGAATCTTAAATTAATTTATTGTTTTTATTTCGTCTTGTTTATATCTGTAGTTATAACTGTGTTCTTTCTTGATTATAACTATATTTGCACAAAAATTAATTATATTCTTGCTTTTATGGGATTACCATACAATTCGTTTCTAATTCAAAAGACTTTTGATAGTGAAAGGAAGTCCCATTAGTAATTATGTTGTACCACAGGCAGAAACTGGGATATTTGGTTATCCTAACTGTTAGACTTGTGGACAATTCACATGGTTCTTCCTGACAAGGTGCTTACAGCTAGAGTAAGAAAAAAAAAAAAAAGTTCACATCTTACATACCTCTGTAATATATGCTTTAAGGTTTAACTTTTTGATGCAAAATTGTTTTATGGACTGTGTCATCAGAAATACTTCTTAATCATTTGTCATGGTTCATTTTGAGTTTTTAACCCCATTGTGTTTTTTTCTTTTCTTGTAATATTTTTTTATTTAAAGGCATTAATAAAATGAGAGAGTTTGACTATATCATAGTTAAGAACCTTCCATTGTTAATAGTTTATGATTCTTTTCCAGATGTGGATTGTAGATGTTTCTTAAACTATAGGTGAGACCCCTCTTATCCCATCTTAGACTTCTAAAGATCCATGTTAAAATAAAATGAAAGTTTAGAATTCCAAGCAGTATTGCTCAATAGCAATACCTCTAAAGCTAATTATAGATATTTATTTACTTTTTAAATAATTTGAATGGAAGGTTAAGAAGGATAATAGGGGAGGCCAAGGAGCCCTTAGCAATATTAAGATATAAATATTTTCTTTTTGAATAGTACTGTAGCAGTTGGTAGAGAAGTAGATACAGGATAAATACCTAGAAATATCTTTGACATTGTGTTGAAAATTGAGGTCAATACTGCTCTTCTCTTTTCTATGATCCATCAGGCATGAGCTGTTCAGAGCTGTTAAGATCTATAAATTACTGCTCAGGAAAGGGATACTGTTTAAGCAAAAGATTAAATTATATATATATTAAAATATCTTAAAGGCAGCCTTCATTATTAGAGAATCATGATTAAACAGTCTCAAAATTAATTTAATTTTTTAAATGGATGGCCCAGTTAACATTATTAAAGCTAGTAGTTTATTCAGAAATTAAAATACATTATGAAAGTTTTTTAGGATGCTTAGTGCTCAGACCAAGTAGAAAGAAAGAAGGAAGGAAAGAAAAGTTTCTTTAATAGATGGTCCTATCACCATAGATTTTAGTTTGGGATTTAATTTAAAAATATAAATTAGTGAAGCACTCTTAAGTCTTATCCTGTGAAAAAAAGCCCACTGTTACAAAGGTCATTTATTATAATAATGACTAATTCTTTCCAAACTTAAGTTTTTTAAAGGTTTTCTTTTTCTTTTTTTTAGGATGGTATCGGCAGTGCAGTATTATTCCTTATAGTAAAGATGTTGACCTAGGAATTTTTATTCAAGATTATAAATCTAATATTATTTCAGCATTTCAGGATGCAGGACTTCCACTCAAACACAAATTTGGGAAGGTCAGTAATAAAGATCTGCTTGACTTCTTAAGTAACATGTCTCAATGTAAAGTTTGTATTACACAACTCAGAAATGGTTAAGAGCGTTGCATGCATCATTTTATCACTTGGTATTGGCCAGGATGAGTTCAGCAGAAACTTATTACCACTTGTACCCTCTGCACTATTTAAGAAAACTAGAAAGTCTGACTTTCTATTAACAGTGATAAGGAAGACCTTGGGCTCTTGCAGATGAATTTATTCTGATTATATTAGGCAACAATATAATAGATAATTAATACAGCATATACAATTAATATACTAAGTAAGAATCCCACCTACCCTATCCGAAGTTATATTGTTTCTCATGAGTCATTTAGTTTTGTGTTCACTTAGGCATCGTATCATATCAACATGAAACATTTCATTGATTGCTAAGGGTTAGAAATACAGACTCATTTCAAACAATACTTTAATTTCCTGTTTATTTCTTCTGTCCTAGGTCGTAGCAATTGTCTCAGAGGTCGGCTAGGAATAGGTCATTGTGGCTTGGATGAAATCTCCTTTAGACAATTTGATTCTTACGCCCTAAAACTATGATTCCTTGCAATCTCCTTACTATTAATTTGTTTGTCCCCAGGGCAGCACTGTCCTGGAAATCAAATGGAAGTATGTTTAGCACTGGAAATTACTTCCCTCATCTTGACAATTCTAGCTTATTAAAGAATTTAATCACATATTTTCCTGAGGTCAAAGTCAAAGCATTAGACCTCTCGTCATTCAGCAAACATTTACTCAACACCCACACTGTGCCTGGCACTGGGCTTGCATCTGGGACATGAAGATGAAAAAGTTATGGTTTTTGAGGAGTTCACTGTCTAATTAGAAGGAAAAAATGCATAAATAATTATGTGGTTGATTCTATTTCATACAGATGCACCAAGTCCAATGGGAACATAATTATTTGTAGGATAAGCTTCTTTAGGAAAATACTCAGAATTCTTGGTACCTTTAACTTTTTTTCATGTACATATTGTAATGGTCTATGGCATGTATATGGGTTTCTATGATACAACATTTACTTAAGTACTTATTTATTCATTGCAATAAAACACTTCTTTCCTGATAGTTGTACTTGATTATTAAAGGGAGTGATTTTCTTTGGTTCTTTTCTTTCTTTAGTCAGAAAGGGGCTTGGGAACAGGATGTTCTGCAGAGTGATGACTTAGCAACTGTTAAGTCATCACCGTGAATTGTCATCAGTTGTAAGAAGCAACATTATTTTATATGCATTTAAGAAAGATATCAAATGATAGCACCTGACCAGTGGTGGCACAGTGGATAGAGCATCAACTTGGGACACTGAGGGTCCAGGTTTGAAACCCCAAGGTTGCCAGTTTGAGCATGGGCTCATCTGGCTTGAGTACAAGGTCACCAACTTGAGCATGGGATCATCGGCATGATCCCATGGTCACTGGCTTGAGTACAGCTGTTGCTGGCTTAAAGCCCAGGGTCACTGGCTTGACCAAGGTCGCTGGCTTGAGCAAGGGGTTACTGGCTTGGCTGGAACTCACCATCAAGGCACATATGAGAAAGCAATCAATGAATAACTAAGGTGCCACAACTATGAGTTGATGCTTCTCATCTTTCTCCCTTCCTGTCTCTCTCTCAAGAAGAAGAAGAAGAAGAGAAATCAAATGATGGCATGCCACTGATGCATCCCAATTTCAGAGGTGCACCAATTTGAAAAAAATGTGTATCTTAAATCAATACTCTGTATAAAAATGTGACCTTCTTAAAGAAAAAACAAACAAATGTATTTCCTTTTTTTCAGTCTGTGAAGGTTTTCATCTTTCCTCCAGGTAGAAGACAGCTTGGAACTATCTTTCCAGGGAAAAAATGATGTAAAACTTGACATTTTTTTCTTCTATGAAGAGACTGACCATATGTGGAATGGAGGCACTCAGGCCAAAACAGGAAAAAAGTTTAAGTATGAATCAGATAAGTACTTTTAAAGGGGCGGTGGAGATAACTTCAGAGGTTGTGGGGGAGACTCTTTCAAGGCTCCCCTACTAACTGATGCTTTCTCAGCTTACGCTTAGAACCCAGTCATGTCCGTGAAGGCAGGACCATCTGTCAGGACAGTCCACAAGGAGGAAGTGTCTCTGGGTTTGTTAGTCCAAAGAGTCATTATGCTTAGAAGCCCTTGAGTCAGCAGAAAGAGAATGCAAAAATCGAGCCTAGAGCCTGAGCCAAAACACTGATTGACTGTTAGAGCTGTAGAAGCACAATAATTGGACGGGAATGGGTAACGGCCAATAAAGAGGCAGTCATGGTGAAGTGAAGTTCAGGTGAGGAGATTGGGATCCAGTGGACCTGAGGCCATGAGAGCTGGGCAAGCTCTGGTGTGGGCCTTTAACATCGACGGAGAGCAAACCCTTAAAGGATCTTCGTTGGGCTTAACGGCTATCTGTTTTGTCAAATGGAAGATGATATATATACATTGGAAGATGCACCATAATTTTATGTGCTCCTAAGAAAGGAAAAACTGCCATTTATAATTTTAACATGACTCATAGATGGAAAAATTGGGGTTAGTGTCTCAGAATGGCAGGAAGGCAGTATGTTAGATTGGCCTTTTATGTTTTTTTTTTTTTTTTAATCTGCCATAGTAAAACTCCTTAATGAGAAAAGACAGAAATCCCATGAGAGTAACTACTCTCCTTTATGATGCAGCTGGCCTAGTCTCAGTCCTGAGAAAGAATGAGTGGGAATGAGCACCAAAGAGGAGGGGCTTTGGGGTCAGCCAACGTGGGAAGCAGCAGATACACCTCACTAATGTGTGACCTTCAGCTTTTCTGAACACTGATGTCCTCAACTGTTAAATTTGGGTAGTGCTACTGTGTGTCAGGCACTATTATAAACATTTTGCATGTGTTAATATATCTAATCCTCATAACAACCTCAAGAGATATATAGTCAATGAGGCACTGAGAATTTAAGTAGTTTGTTCAAGATCACATAGCAAATAAGTGAAGGAGTCAGACAGCAGTCTCTAGAATTCATACTATGAACCACCACTCCCCAGTGCCACTTCTCTAATATACTGGACAGTCTGAGGCACTTAGCATAGCGCTTAGTGCTAATTAAGTAAATGGTGGTTATCGGTGTTGTTGTGTAATAGTATTAATACTGTGGCTACTAATGTGATTAATACCATTGCTGTCATTATTAGGGTAGTTATATAAAGTTGGTGAAGTAGTGACATAAATTTACCTCACCAACAAGGTGAGTTTAGGGCTTCTGTCATTGAAAACATTGAGCCTTTGGGCATGGGAGGAATGTTCTCTGACACAAAAGAGGAATCCCACACCCAGCCTGGTTTCTCCTGCATGTATTGACATATCCCACTGGAATCGGTGAATCTCTATTTGAAGGCAGGGAGTTTTCATGTAACCTTAAACTTGTTCTGGAGGTTTGAGAGTAATCCAAACCTTTTTCTCAAAAGTATAAAGCATGCCCAAGTTGACATTGACCCTGGATCATATTCTTGAAACTTTTTATTTATTATAAAATTACTTTGCTTTTTGACAACAAGAACATTCATGCTGGGTAACTTCCAGTTACAAGTTAATGAATATATAACGAACACTGTCATTGTAACTAGGTGAATATGAATGGTAAATAGGGTGTAAGTGTTTTTGACATTAAGCCAGTTTTTTTATTAAAAATATGATAAAGATGCCTGACCAGGCCAGGCAGAGACACAAGATGGCAGCGGAGTAGGCAGACGCACAGACTCCCAGCTCACACCACCAAACTGGATTACAAATTAATTTAGGAACATCCAGCATGAATAAATCAACTCTGGACTACAAGAACTGCTCTCAAAATCCAAGGAGCAAAGAAGCCGCCACACCGAGCCTGGTGGGGAGCGCTGAGGAGCAGTGAGCCTCCCCTGCTTACAGGAACAAAGGGGTGGGGGTGAGGCTGAGAACCCAGAAAGGCTCTCAATTTAAGGAAAACAGTAGAAAATATCACTCACAGTCACTTGCCTGGGGACCTAGGAATGAGGTGTGTTGAAAGAGCTGTCTTGTCTTCCAAAAGAAAGGGGGAGAGAGAGACAGCCGGTGACAAACAGTGGAATGCATGGGAGGACCTGAGCAGCAGAACTAATCCAGTGCCAAGCAGCCATACCTGGGGGAGGTGCTGAAGGTGGCCATTGCAATGGAAGGGATTGATCCTTCCACAGAACACAAGACTAAAGTGGTTCTGGGTCAATCTTCTCAAGATATCTCTCCAGAGCCAATCAGCACAAAAAAGACACAGCTGAAAACAAGAAGTGGGGAGGAGGGGCAGTAACTCAGGTCTCCATGGAGATCTGAGATACACCTCCCCCTACTGAAGTAGAGAAAGCACCCCTCCCCCAGAGAGAGTAACTGGCAGATCAGGTCTTCAGAGTCCAGGTTACACCCACCGCATTCCTGGATACAGTTTTAAATAAGCCCCCTGCTGAGATCAGTAAGCAAGACTACCACCGAGTTAAGAAAACAAACAAATCAAGACTTCAAAGGGGCTCTATTAGAAAAGCCAAATTCCATAGTGGATTACAAACAACAGCTGAAGCCAACCCAAGAAGACCTAGAAATAACACAACTGAAAATTGGAGGCAGACAACACCAAGCCTAGACTCAACCAGCTCTACAAACAACACACCCAAACACACAGACATAATGAGAAGACAGAAAAGTGCAATCCAAATGAAACCACAAGAGAATCCTCCAGGAAATGAACTGAGCAATATGGAAATAACTAAACTCCCAGATGCAAAGTTTAGAATAATGATTGTTAGGATGCTTAGGGATCTTAGAACAACAATGGATGGTCATTATGAACACCTAAATAAAGAGATAGAAAGTATAAAAAAGGACATAGAAATATTAAAAAAGAATCAGAGATGACAAATACAATATCAGAAATGAAGACCACAATGGAAGGAATTAAAAGCAGGATGGATGAAGCTGAGGATCGAATCAGCGAGTTGCAAGGCAAGATGAACAAAGGCATGGAAGCAGAACAAAGGCAGAGCAGAAAAAGGAAAATAGACTCAAAAAGTCTGAGGAAACTCTAAGAGAGCTCTGTGACAACATGAAGAGAAATAATACCTGCATAAGAGCGGTTCCGGAAGAAGAAGAGAAAGAACAAGGGATAGAAACTTGATTCAATCAAATCATAGCTGAAAACTTTCCTAAGTTGATGCAAGGAAGGGTCTCACAAGTTCAAGAAGTACAGAGATCTCCATTAAAGAGAAACCTAAAGAAACCTAAACCAAGACACATCATAATTAAAATACCAAAGCTAAGTGATAAAGAGAAAATATTAAAAGCTGCTAGAGAAAAAAGCCTATCACCTACAAAGGAGCACCCATAAGGATGACATCTGACTTCTCAACAGAAACACTTGAAGCTAGAAGAGAATGGCAAGAAATATTCAAAGTAATGCAGAACAAGAGCTTGCAACCATGGCTACTTTATCCAGCAAAGCTATCATTTAAAATTGAAGAAATAGAAAGCTTCCCAGACAAACGAAAACTCAAGGAATTCATTACAGTGAAACCAATGCTGCAGGAAATGTTAAGGGGCCTGTTGTAAACAGATCAAAGTGGGAAAAGAATATAGCAAAAGAGGAATACACCTTTAAAATATAAAATGGCAATAAACAACTACATATCAATAATAACCTTAAATGTAAATGGATTAAATGATCAAATCAAAAGAAATAAGGTAGCGCATGGATAAGAAAACAGACCTCGTACATATACTGTCTACAAGAGACATACTTTAAAACAAAAATTGCACATAGACTGAAGGTAAAAGGATGGGAAAAAATATTTCATGCAAATGGAAATGAAAAAAAAGCTGGGGTAGCAGTACTTATATCTGACAAAATGGACTTTAAAACAAAGGCTATAGTGCCTGACCTGTGGTGGCGCAGTGGATAAAGCATCGACCTGGGAACACTGAGGTCGCCAGTTCAAAACCCTGCACTGGTCTGGTCAAGGCACATATGGGAGTTGATGCTTCCAGCTCCTCCCCCCTTTCTCTCTTTCTCTCTCTCTCACACTGTGTCTCCTTTCTAAAATGAATAAATAAAAAGAAGTTTTAAAAACAAACAAACAAAAAAAACCAAACCAAGGCTATATAGTAAGAGATAAAGAAGGTCACTACATAATGATAAAGACAGCAATCCATCATGAAGATATAACCATCATAAATACCTATGCACCTAATACAGGAGCTCCTAAATATATAAAGCAGACTTTGATGGATTTAAAGAGCAAGATCAACAGCAATACTATAATAGTAGGAGATTTCAGTACCCCACTTACATCACTAGATATATCCTCAAGAAAGAAAATTAACAAAGAAACAGCAGACTTAAAAGATACACTAGATCAACTGGATTTAATAGATATCTTCAGAACCTTTCACCCTAAAGCAGCAAAATATACATTCTTTTCAAGTGCTCATAGTATATTCTCCAGGATAGATCATATGTTAGGACACAAAACAATCTCAACAAATTTAAGAAAATCGAAATCATATCAAGCATTTTCTCTGATCACAATGGCATGCAACTAGAAATCAATCACAACAGAAAAACTGAAAAATACTCAGACACATGGAAACTAAATAGCATGTTATTAAATAACGAATGGGTTAACAATGAAATCAAAGAAGAAATAAAATATTCCTAGAAACGAATGATAATGAACATACAACAACTCAAAATTTATGGGACACAGCTAAAGCAGTTCTGAGAGGGAAGTTCATAGCACTACCGGCATTCCTTAAGAAGCTTGAAAAAGCTCAAATAAACAACCTAACCTTTCATCTAAAAGAAGTTGAAAAAGAACAGCAAGTAAGGCCCAGAGGTAGTAGAAAGAAGGAAATAATAAAGATAAGAGTAGAAATAAATGACATAGAGGCTAAAGAAACAATAAGAGGATCAATGAAACCAAGAGCTGGTTCTTTGAAAGGGTAAACAAGACTGATGAACCTTTAACGAGATTCATCAAGAAAAGAAGAGAGGACTCAAATAAATAAAAATAGAAATGAGTGTGGAGAAATAACAACCAACACAAATACAACATATTGTAAGAAAATACTATGAAGAACTGTATGCCAAAAAATTAAACAACCTAGGTGAAATGGACAAATTTCTTGAAACATACAATCTCCCAAAAATCAACCTAGAAGAATCAGAAAAACCTAAACAGACCGATTAAAACAAAAGAGATTGAAACAGTTATCAAAAGCTCCCAAAAAACAAAACTCCTGGGCCCGATGGATTCACTGGTTAATTCTACCAAATACTTAAAGAAGAACTAACTCTTATCCTTCTCAAGCTATTTCAAAAAATTTAAGAGGAAAGAACACTACCAAGTTCCTTTTATGAGGCAAGCATAATTCTGATTCCAAAACCAGGCAAAGGCAACACAAAGAAAGAAAACTATAGGCCAATATCCCTGATGAATTTAGATGCTAAAATCCTCAACAAAATATTAGCAAACTGGATCCAGCAATACATGAAAAAAAAATCATACATCATGATTAAGTGGGATTTATTCTGGGGAGGCAAGGATGGTATACAACATTCATAAATCAATTAATGTGATTCAGCACATAAACAAAAGGAAGG
This sequence comes from Rhynchonycteris naso, assembly GCA_037038555.1. Taxonomy (NCBI): domain Eukaryota; kingdom Metazoa; phylum Chordata; class Mammalia; order Chiroptera; family Emballonuridae; genus Rhynchonycteris; species Rhynchonycteris naso. The sequence continues at coordinate 26,555,109 of CM072996.1, read as the reverse complement.
AGAAAAACCACATATAATTTCAATAGATGCAGAAAAAGCATTTGATAAAATCCAGCACCCATTTATGATCAAAACTCTTAGCAAAGTGGGAATACAGGGAACATACCTCAACATGATAAAGGCCATTTATGAAAAACCCACAGCCAACATCATAATCAATGCACAAAAGTTAAAAGCAATTCTTCTAAAATCAGGAACAAGGCAGGGGTGCCCCCTTTCACCACCCTTATTCAACATAGTACTAGAAGTCCTAGCTACAGCAATCAGACAAGAAGAAGAAATAAAAGGCATCCAAATAGGAAAAGAAGAAGTAAAACTATCATTATTTGCAGATGATATGATACTGTATACAGAAAACCCTAAAGGCTCAGTCAAAAAACTACTGGACCTAATAAATGAATTCAGCAAGGTGGCAGGATATAAAATTAACACACAGAAATCACAGGCATTTCTATACACGAACAATGAAATGTCACAAAGAGAAATTAAGGAAACAATCCCCTTCACTATTGCAACCAAAAAAAATAAAGTACCTAGGATTAAATTTAACCAAGGAGGTTAAAGACTTGTACTCAGAAAATTATAAAACATTGATAAAAGAAATCTAGGAAGACACAAACAAGTGGAAGCATATACCACATTCATGGTTAGGAAGAATAAACAACATTAAAATGTCAATATTACCCAAAGCAATTTATAAATTCAATGCAATACCAATTAAAATACCAATGACATACTTCAAAGATATAGAACAAATATTCCAAAAATTTATATGGAACCAAAAAGAACATGAATAGCCTCAGCAATCTTGAAAAAGAAGAGTAAAGTGGGAGGTATCACACTTCCTGATATCAAGTTATACTACAAGGCCATTGTACTCAAAACAGCTTGGTACTGGCATAAGAACAGGCACATAGATCAATGGAACAGAACAGAGAACCCAGAAATAAAACCACATCTTCATGGACAACTGATATTTGACAAAGGAGGAAAGAGCATACAGTGGAGTAAAGACAGTCTCTTTAACAAATGGTGTTGGGAAAATTGGACAGCTACCTGCAAAAAAATGAAACTAGACCACCAACTTACACCATGCACAAAAATAAATTCAAAATGGATAAAGGACTTAAATGTAAGCCGTGAAACCATAAGCATTCTAGAAGAAAACATAGGCAGTAAACTCTCCAACATCTATTGAAGCAATATATTTGCTGATTTATCTCCACGGGCAAATGAAATAAAAGACAGGATATACAAATGGGACTATCAAATTAAAAAGCTTTTGCACAGCTAAAGACAATAAGAACAGAATAAAAAGACAAACCACACAATGGGAGAACATATTCGACAGCACATCTGATAAATGGTTAATAACCAAAATTTATAATGAACTTGTAAAACTCAACACCAGGAAGACAAACAATCCAATCAAAAAATGGGCACAAGGGCCTGGCCTGTGGTGGCACAGTGGATAAAGCTTTGACCTGGAATGCTGAGATCATTGGTTTGAAACCCTGGGCTTGCCCAGTCAAGGCACACATGGGAGTTGATGATTCTTGCTCTTCTCCCCTTCTCTCTTTCTCTCTCTCTTCTGCCACCTCTATAAAATGAATAAATAAAAATTTTATAAAAGATGGGCACAAGAAATGAATAGACACTTCTCCAAAGAGGACCTACAGATGGCCAATAGGCATATGAAAAAATCAACATCACTAATCATTAGAGAAATGCAAATTGAAACCACAATGAGATATCACCTCACACCAGTTAGAATGGTGCTCATCAGCAAAACAACACAGAATAAGTGCTGGCGAGGATGTGGAGAAAAGGGAACCCTCCTGCACTGCTGGTGGGAATGCAGACTGGTGCAGCCACTGTGGAAAACAGTATGGAGATTCCTCAAAAAATTAGAAATGGAACTGCCCTTTGACCCAGCTATCCTACTTATAGGAATATATCCCAAGGACACCATATCACCGACTGAAAAAAAGAAATGCACCCCCATGTTTATGGCAGCATTGTTCATAATAGTGAAGAGCTGGAAACAGCCCAAGTGTCCATCAGTGGATGAGTGGATCAAAAAACATTGGTACATATATACAATGGAATACTATGGTGCCATGAAAAAGAAGTAAATATTACCTTTTGGAACAATATGGAGGGGCCTGGAAACTATTATGTTGAGTGAAATAAGCCAGGCAGAAAAAGAAAAATATTATATGACCTCACTCATTTGAGGAATCCAAGGAACACTGAGAACTGAGGAAAGGAATTGAGACAGAGGAAGGATCAAAGGGACCAGAGGAAAAGAGGACAGAGGGAAAGGGGATGATAGGATGGGATAAACCTGAAGGGAAGGGGGGAGGGCGTTGTAGGGAGGGGGGTAAAGGAGATGTTGAGGGGAATATGGGGGAGGGGGGATGCAGTCAGGGTTACCCTAGAATCTATGTAAACACAATTAATTAAATTTTATAAAAAAGAAAAGAAAATGTTCTGGACATTGATAGTGGTGATGGTTGTACAATTTTGTGACTGTTCTTAAGGCCACTGAATTGTGCACTTTAAAATGGTTAAAATGATACATTTTATGGTATGTGTATTTTACCACAATAAAATAGAATAAACCTTAAAAAATATCATATCCAAAAAAATAAAAAGATGCCTGACCAGGCAGTGGCATAGTGGACAGAGCATCAGACCGGAGGACCGAGGTTCGAAACCCCAATGTCACCTTGAGTGTGGACTCATCCGGCTTGAGTGTGGACTCATCCAGCTTGAGCGTGGGGTCATCAGCTTGAGCGTGGGGTCGCTGGCTTGAGTGATCACTAACATGACCCCATGGTCACTGGCTTGAGCCCAAGGTCGCTGGCTTGAGCAGGGGGGCCCTGGTTCGCCTGGAGCCCCCGGAACAAGTCACATATGAGAAAACAATCAATGAACAACAAAGGTGCCACAAAAAAGAATTGATGCTTCTCATCTCTCTCCTGTCTGTCTGTCCCTCTTTCTCATAAATAAATAAATAAATAAATATAAATAAATAAATTTAATAAAAAGAGCTATGAGAAAGTTTAGGATAGAAATTAAAGGCATAGAGCCAGTCTGCTTGCTTTTGAATCTGACCTCTGTACTTGAATAGATTTATTACCTTAGGAACGTTATCTAACTTCTCTCTACCTAAGTTTCCTCAAGTGTGAAATGGGAATAATAATAGAAATTGTGCATAGAGTAGTTTTAAAGATTGAGTTAGCACACAAAAATGGTTTTGAAGAGCCTTAAACATTTCCAAGTGCTAAGTAATTATTAGCTGCTATTAATACTACTAGTAGTAGTAGCAGAGAAGAAAACCATTCTTAGTCTTACGAGAAACTTAGAGATTCGGAGTCTATATATTTATCTTAATTGTGAATTGCAACAGCTATGAGAATGTTACCCTTTTCTAAGAAAGATAATTTCTAGAGCCAATATCATAATCTTGTTATTCTTAAATATTTTGGGGGGGTTTGAATTTCTTCTCACTGACATGATCTGAAACCTACAAACCTCAAAAGAACTGTTCATTTCTAACCACTCCATTTCTGGATAGAAAGCACTTCTTTCATTCTGCTTTAACTGCTCTTTATGGTAGCAGTGTTTGGGAAGTGTGAAGTGTTCTGATTATTTAACAAGAGAAATGAGCAGTGATGGAACTGTCTGGACAGATGGTGTGAGTCCCAGATTTTCTATCATGTTACTGTGACCTTAAAAGGCAGAGAAAAGAACGGGATGACTGTGTAGAGCAGTTTCTCTGGAAGAGTCCCCCAGCCATATGCCATCTTCATTCCTTTCAGCACTATTTGCTTTAAGGAACTGTAGTATTTTCTAGAGGGGGAAAAAAGCCCTTGAGAGCTAGTCTGAAGGTCTTATTTATCTTTATAATGTTCTATTTTTTATTCATGTGTGATTAATTCCGAGAAAAGCTTAGCAATGTCATAAACTGCTTACCATTTTTAAAAAGGTTAGAGAGGAACTCAGGAAGGAATAAAAAAGATTCCTCTTTCAAAACTTTGCTCTCTGCCTTCAGAATGATGTTTTGATCCTAAGATTTAATAATGATTATATTAAGAGGATCAATAAAGATATAGCTACCATGGCATCTGTTAGATATAAAGTTCTGTAAGAGGTACTTTATAATCTCAAGTAATTTTCACATTATCCTTTTTAATGGGTTTCATGTTCTCTCTCCAAGTAAGATATGAGGAAACGAAGCTCACAGAAGTGAAGTAGCTGGCTCAAAGTCATCTTGCTGTAGTGGTGGGGCCAAGACTTATCTCCAGACCTGTTGGACTCTTAAGCCTAACTGCTTCCTTCTAAGAGGCTAAATCAGTGAATGCATGTAATGAATTCACAGCGATATGTGGCTAGTAAGTACTGTATAGGTATTGGCTATATTTATTATTATTATTATTACTATTACTACTACTGTGCTGCTTTGGCACAAAGCATAGCACCTTTAACATAGTGGGAACTTGGGTTAGTTATTCTCTGGTCAAACATTTTCTTTCCAGGTCTCATATTCATTCCATCCTTTATTTGTTTTTATTTATTTTTTTATTTATTTCAGAGAGAAGAAAGGGGGAGGGGGAAAAAGAGAGAGAGAGAGAAGCAGCAATCCCTTGTTCCACTTAGTTGTTCCATTTAGTTGGGAACTCTCACAGATTGCTTCTCTTATGTGCCTTACCTAGGCTTGAACCTGTGATCTTGGTTGTCTAGGATGATGCTCTATCCACGGAGCCATCCAGCCAGGGCCTCAATCCTTAGTTTTTAGTTTGTTATTACTCTACCTGAATATATTCTTTTACCTAAAACTCTAAATTCTACTCTTAACTATTGTCTGGATTTTTTATTTTTACCAGTATTTTTGTCCCAATTACCAGTAATAAAAAGTAATGAAATAATTATGCCCCTAGGATGTGAAGTTTTTATTCCACAACTTCACAGTTCCTACAAATTCCATATTTCTTTAGGTATGTCTTTCCTTCCCATCTAAATCAATGGATGTAAGTAAACAGAAGTTGGAGAGGTAATATTAGTGTATTGGTCAAATAAGTTTGTAAATATGATATATATGTTTGCTCGCTTATAGTTTGTATTGGGTGTGGGGGACAGGCTGTAAGCAGGCCGGGTCGTTATAGCCTAAGGCTTAGTTTTAAGACTAAGCTTTTCCCCACATCCTTGACTAATTGCATGATGTGGGGTGGTGCACTCTCATGAGGAATCCCATTATGCCTCAGATAAGTGACTTTGTATCAGAGACTTTCTTGTTTGTATACTGGATTAAAGGTTTTGATTTCTACACTATAAAATGGGGCCGACCGGGAGCTTGCTCTCTCAGTTCCTGAGATTAGCATTAGAGAGGAGAGCAGAGAAAGGCCATGTGGAGGAGAGGAGAAGCAGCCAAGATGGCAGAGTGCTGAAGAAGAAGCCAGTGTAGAATTTATGCAGAGAGAAGGAGATGGGGAACAGAGGTGAATAAGGCTGATAAGCTAGAAATCTTTGATTCTAGGAATCTTATATAAGTCAGTGGCTTTGGGAGCCCTGAATGGAAAGGGAGATGTTTTCCCATTGTGTGTATTTCTTGCCCACCAGGTGCAAGTTAGGATTAAAGCTAATGGCCCACCAGTTCTCGGCTCCATTGTTTCATTACCGTCTTTCCGAATCAATTGCAAACCTGCATGGGCCAGGCGGCTGTGATGGTGGCCGTGGCTACTGGCTTTACATAGTGGTAATAATAAAAATCAACTTTTATCAAGTATTTACTGTATACTAAGCACTGTGCCAAGCTTTCATATGCATCATCTCATTTAACCCTCACAACAAGTTTATAAGGGAGATTTTATCCCTATTACCTTTATTTTATGGGTGAGGAAATTAAGGCAGAGCTAAGACTCTGGCCTAGGGCCATATCACTTTAGAGCCCATATATTTTGTTTTGTTTGTTTTAATTGATTTAAATTTATTATGTTTACATAGATTCAAGTGTCCCACTGAATACATCCCCCCACACCCGTGTTCCCCTCAACATTCTCCTTCCCTCCTTCCCCCAACGCCCTCCCCCCTTCCCTCCAGGATTTGCTTTCCTGCTCTCTATAATGCTGTGTTACATATATATAATTTCACCAATCTCTTTCCCTTCTCTGATCCCATCCTCTCATCCCCTTTCCCTCTGGTCCCTTTGATCCCGTCTCTGCCTCTGTTCCGTTGCTCAGTTCACATTGTTTATTTGATTCCTCGAATGAGTGAGGTCATATGATATTTTTTTTTCTCTGCCTGGCTTATTTCACTTAGCATAATATTTTCCAGGTCTGTCCATGTTGTCACAAAAGGTAAGATTTCCTTATTTTTTATGGCCCCATACTATTCCATTGTGTATATGTACCACAGCTTTTTAATCCACTCGTCCACTGGTGGACACTTGCAGAGTCTATATTCTTATCCTTATGCAGTGTTAGTGTCACCACGATCTGTATCATGTTGTTAATGAGCAGCTCCTTAAGAAAAATTAATTCTGTTTAATGGCATTTCATTGTAACAATGATGAGATGCTATAGGAATATAATACTTGTTTGTATCAATTAGCCTGTGGTAAAATTGGTTTCATTATGTGCCATTTCCATGAAGTCACAGGACCTGTCAGCGCCAGTAAATGAGTACTTCTGTTCATTGGCATTGTCGGGGTAATGCCGCCACCTCTGTGTCCTCTAATTGACTATCTACTGACCCCTGGCCCAGTAGGGGCTTCCTTATACCTTCTTACAGTTGCAGTTTCTGCTTATTGTTTGTATCTTCAGAAATTTTGGATTTTTTCCTCTGTGGGTCTAGACTCCCATCCAGGTGTGACTCCAATATAATTTGACATTTCATTTCTGTTAAATGTATTTATTAACTGCTATGTGCTAAGGATTCTGATGTGAATGTGATTTAGTTTCTTCTCCGAAGGCTCTCATAATCTAGACCATGGAGCAAATATTAAAGCATTCTATCAGCAGTACAGGAATTGAAGTATAGTCGGGTGCCGCATAATGCTGCTTTGGTCAACTATAGACCACTTACAGGACAGTGGTCCCATATGCTTATAATGGAGCTGAAAACTTCCTACCGCCTAGGGACTCATAGTCATCTTAATGTGATAGCACAGTGCGTCACCTGCGGTTTGTGGTGATGCTGGTGTGAGCGAGTCTACTGCGCTGCCAGTTGTGGAAAAGTGTAGCACATACGACTATGTGGGATACGCAGTATTAGATGATGATAGTAACCGATGTTACTGCTTTATGTATTTACTATGCTGTACTTGTTATTGTTACTTTAGAGTCTTTCTGCTTACAAAAAATAATTTTGCTGTAAACCAGTGTGATGCTGGCAGCAGCCTCATCCATCTCATGTATACCGCATTTCTTGACTACATTGTTTTATCTTGTGCTTGATTTTATGCTGTGTTGTGTTGTGTTGTGTTGGACAGTAACCTGCTGCACAGGCTTGTAGCCTGTGAGCAATAGGCTCTGCCAGATAGCCCAGGAGTGTAGGGGGCGACGCCATCTATATCTGTGGACGTGCACTCTATGATGTTTGCGCTAGGATGAAATCACCCAGTGACACCTTTCTCAGACTGTATCCCTGTTGTTAAGCAGTGCATGACTACATGCGTCATGTATAGTTGAGATACCAAATCAGTTCTATCTAGAAGCAACGGCAAGGAAGAGTGGCTTTAAAATAGAGAAGCTGTTAGACTTAGGAGGGATATTGAGAAAGGCCTGATAATACATTTACTTAACTATTTTTTTATTTAGATTGTTCTCATGTTTTATTATTAAAAAGTCTGTGTGCATCTTTGTACATAAAATAAAAGCTTTATTAGGGATTGTTTCCTTGAATAGATTTCCAGAAGCAGAATTATTATTGCTGTTTGTGCCATTTGAGAACTAGTTCTAACACCAGTAAAAGTATAACATTTAATTCCTCAATGTCTTTTTTTTTTAACTACTTAAGGCCCTTAGTCGCGGCACAGGCCTCCTTAATCTTTCTTGTCAGCATGCTCTGTTTCTCTATTATGCCTGCCTTTTTTACAATAAACTTTTTATTTTGTGATAATTTTAGATTTACAGAACAGTCACAAAGATACTACAGAGAGTCTCTGTATTCCAGTTTCCCCTAATGTTAATACACAGTTACCATGGTACAGTCAATTAGTCAAAACTAATTAACCAACATTGGTGCATCACAGTTCACTAAATTCCAGACTTTAACTGTATTTCACCAATTTTTCCACTAATGGCCTTTTTCTGTTCTAGGATCTAATCTAAGATATCACATTGCATTTAGACACCTGGCCTTTTGAAACTTGATTTTAGGCCAAAATTTTTAAGCGTGTCAGTAAGTAGTCCCAGCTTATCATTACATTGTCATGTGGCCCAGTTCTTCCCTGTCAAGGCCATTGAGCTGCCTTCTCAGTACCTGTAACTGGAAATGATCTCCCCTTCCCCTGAGTTTCCACAGATTGTTTTATCCTCTTGACCGCTCTCGTGCTTTCTTTGGGTATTTTGCTGATTCGTCTTTCCTTTCCGAGTTCTAGGTAGAATCAGGCCTGGCAGATCCGTCAGGCTGGGTGAGACCAAGTCCTACTTGACACTGAAAGCAGGCGCTCCTCCAAGTGCAGTCTGCAGTGTTCTGTTAGGGTCGTAAGGTGACACCAGGCTGATAACTTGATCCCACCTAGCACCTTTGGGGAATCAAAGCCATCAAGTCAAGTCACCCCAGTTTCCATTCACTCTGCTCCATAAGAAGTTCCAGACTAGAGTTAGGAGCTGCACCCCATCCCAGGTTCTCAGCCTCATACATGCTTCCATGTTTCAGCTCTCAAAGAACACATTTGTCTTTTTAGTACTTACAGCTGTGAAGCTAAAAAGGCATTTTTGAGTAATTTCTTTAAATGAGTACATTTAAAACATTGGCTCTTCTAAAAAATGATTTTACATTTTCTACTCTGTTTATGCCTTCATAATTGACAACATAAAGATTATATCTTAGGTCTCCTTAATTATACCTCCAAGGAGGTACAAAACTGAGTCCTTCAGGGAAGAACTTTGAGTGCTGTGTCGTAATTCTATACTTATGCAATAGGTAGAAGTGGCAGTTATTTAAATAGTAAGCTTTATTTGTTTTTCAAAGAGATTACTTCAGAATGAATGATCTGTTATTTATATGAAGTAAAATTAATTTTTTAAAACTGTCATATATTAGGTTTTTGAATGTAATTCTATAAGATAGTCTGTAAGGTAGTATTTTGTGATATAAAATTATTTTCATGGTATGACTCATACAGAGATGTTTAGAGCAGTTATTCATGGTAACCGAAAAATGGAAACAACCCAAATGTCCATGTTCTGGTGACCGGGTAAACAAATTACAGGATGGCCCAACACCGGACACTACGCAGCCAGAGAGGAAGGAACTACCGATATGTGCAGAGGGACCTGGTGAAGCTGCTGACTGCATGCCAAGTGGCAGTCAGAGAAGAAGAGTACGTCCTGTGTAACTGTGTGCACTTTAAATTGTGGAGCAAGCAGAACAAATCAAAGGTGTGGTGAGATCAGTGATGGCCGGGGCCAGGGTGGATTGACTGCAGTGACTGCCAAAGAGCATGAACTTTCGGCAGCAAGATGGTAGACTTTTTCTTTATTGTAATCATTGTAGCGATTCCACAGGTATATGCATTTGTCAAAACTTAAAACAGGCACACTTTGTTATATGTAAATTCCACCTCAAAATAGTTTATTTAAAAGGTTAAAAAAAATGCCCTGGCTGGTTAGCTCAGCAGTAGAGCATCGGCCCGGCATGTGGAAGTCCCTGGTTCGATTCCCGATCAGGGCACACAGGAGAAGTGCCCATCAGCTTCTCCACCCTTCCCCCTCACCTTCCTCTGTCTCTCTCTTGCCCTCCAGCAGCCAGAGCTCCACTGGAGCAAAGTTGGCCTAGACACTGAGGACGGCTCCAGGGCCTCGCCTCAGGCGCTAGAATGGCTCTGGCAGCAACGGAGCAATACCCCAGATGGGCAAAGCATCACCCCCTGATGGGCATGCCAGGTGGATCCCAGTCGGGCACATGCAGGAGGAGTCTGTCCGACTGCCTTTCCACTTCTAACTTCAGAAAAATACAAAATAAATAAATAGAAGGTTAAAAAAAAGAAAAAACATTTTATGACTAAGAAAACCAATACTTAAGAGAAAAGATCCCAGTATCACAAGTGTTTCAGGGAAATCTGGAACCAGAGGCCATGAATTTGATCAAGGCAGTCCTAACTGCAGTGATAAACTGATAATCTTATTGGACAGATTGAGTCATCTGAGATCAAAATGAAAGAAGCCTTATGTATTTAGCATGCAATTTGAAATCATAATTTGATCTCCATTTTTCATTATTATTATATTCACAGAGGAATCCTATTAAATTTGTGTGAGAGAAAGCAAGCATAGCTGAGTCTAACTGGTTGTTGATGAGCCATAGATCTAGTTATTTGGAAGTTATTTATACAGTTGAAATAAAATGTCATGAGGCTTTGTCCTCTGGTCATAAAAGTTTTGTGCATGCCTTAATGTGTGTGCATTCTGGTGTTAAGTGATAACTGTGCATACAGGCTTTAATTGTTGTCTGCTCACTGATGGCATGGCTTTTTATTGCTCCTATGGTACAGATAACCACTCGTTCTGTCCTATGAAGAGTCTAAAGCAGAGTTTAATAGTCAGTAGGAGAGACGGAACCACTCAATTCACAGTGGAAGTCAGTGGAAACATGAGGTTCAGTGGGTATAATTTTACTTTGTAAAACAATATATTCTCCATATATTGATTGTCTGTTAGAAGTTTGGGATATGAGTGGAGTGTGGGGTCAGTCAAACCTCAGAGAGACTATTCTGTCCTGAGCTCTGAAAAGTATGTTAACGATTCTTCCATTACCTCTTCTGCTTCTCAGTAATCTATGGTGGGATTGTGAGAGGCTTAGTAGAAAAGATAGTTTAAAGAAATATGAGGCCTTGGTAGGTTGGTTGGTTAGAGCATTGTTCCAAAGTGCAGAGGTTACTGGTTTGATTCTCGGTCAGGGCACGTACAGGAACAGATCAGTGTTCCTCTCTCTCTCTCTTCCTTCCTCTCTCATTAAAATCAGTAAACGTTAAAAAGTATCAGTCAGTGTACTATAACTTTAGTTTTCAAGAGTTGATTCTAATTCTTAGAAAATTACTGCATTTTTCACTCCATAAGATGCACCTGACCATAAGACACACTTAGGGTTTTAAGGAGGAAAATAAAAAAATATATATTCTGAACCAAATGGTGTGCTAAAATATTTAATAAATATACCACAGTAATATTTCAACAATGTAAACTCAACAGCAGTATTAACAACCATTAGCACTGTTATTAAATGAGAAGAGGCTTTAATGTTCAAATACTCTTCTAGTTTGGGAACCCGCAGCAGCTAAAAAAAAAAAACATTCACTCCTTAAGATGCATAGGCACTTTCCCCTCCACTTTGGGGGGGAAAGTGTGTCTTATGGAGCGAAAAATACAGTATTTATGGGCTGATGGTCAGTGATGACTGATAATTAACACGGCACAGTGATTCCTCACTTTGGTGCATTCGCTTTGCTCCAAACACAAATCGCTGATGCACAGGTCTGAGACACAGCTGAGCTAAAAGAGAAAGGAGTCAATGATGAAGGATCTGTGTTTAAAGAGAATGTCCAAATTAAGGACAGACAAGCAGAATATATAATAAATCTACATCTAGACACTCTGAAGGAAACTATAATATCAAACAAAACATTTCACAGGTTACCAGAGCAAACAGATCACTCACAAAGGAAAAGCAGATACACCCCAGCAACAACAGTGGCCAGAAGATAATGCAGTAACATCTTCCAAAAACTAGGAGAAATAACTATCAACTTAGAATGTTCTGTATTGTTAAAATTAATATTCAAGAGTGAGGTCCAGATAAAGACATTTACATGTATGCAAAGACTAAAAATGTTTATGTTTCATAGACCCACACGTAAAGACTTATTAAAGACCAGAAGGAAGACATGAAATATATAAACTAAGGATGAACACAGAGATGGATAAAATATGTCAGTAAATTTGTTAGTCATTGCCTACAAATAAATAAGTAAATAAGTAAACAAACAAAGACAGTGTGTTAAAAATAAGTTGAGAAGGAGGTGATTTGCCAAGTGTTTAGGGAGTGAAGTGTACTAAATTTCATGTTTAGGAAAAGGATCAAGATTCTGTATGCATGTAGTCTTTATTAGACAATGTTATAGTGGAGTATGTATATTAAAAAATGAACTAACTCTTACAAACAGCAACTACTAATGGATAAAGATACTTAAAACTTTTAAATAAGTAGAATAAAAGATAATTTATAAACCTTTATTAATCCAAAAGAAAATAGGAAAGAGGTGTCAAAGAAAAAATGTGCTAAACTGAAAACATATAAAAATGATCATCACACCAATAGTCAGCATTGAGATAGCACTTACTATATATGTGTTAAATACTGTTCTGAGCACTTCACATTTATTTATTCATTCTATGCTCATGTTTCTCTGAGGTACTGTTAGTACCCTCATTTTATAAGTGAGGAAGTTAGGGCACGAAGAGATTGACCATGGTCACACAGCTAATCATTGGTGAAGGCAGGACTTGAGCCCAGGCAGACTGGCCCTAGAGTTCAAAATGCATCCAGATATGTAACTTATTACAATAAATGTTAATAGATGAAGCTAACCTATAAAAAGCTGTAGATTATCAAATGGGATAGAGAAACAAAATTTTGCTATATAATGCTTGGCAAGAGGCACACTAAAGCAAAATCACACAAAAAAGTTGAAACTTAGGGGAATAAAAAATATACCCCAATTTTATTAACCAAAGAAAACTGGTACTATATATAATTTTAGTATCAGACAAAGTAGAATTTGGGGGGAGTATTCAAGGATTAGAAGGCACACTGCATAATTTTACAAAGAAACAGTCCACAAAGAAGAAATAATATTCATGAGCTTATGTAACTCTTAACAGTATTGTCTTTAAATATATAAATCGATAACTAATGAAATTCTAAATGAATATTTGGTATGTCCACAATTATGATGGGAAATATTGATATATTTACTTTTACTTTTAAAACTGCTGATTCAAGCACATGAGATTAGTAAAAATGTTGAAATATGAACAAAATTAATAGGCTTGATCTATTTGATATAGAAAAGGTTTTGCCCAACAAATGTTAATATACTTTATCTGTTCTAAATGGAGCATTTTACAAAAGTTGATTATGTACTGCAACATGAAGACAGTCTTAGTAAATTTCAAAGCATTAATAAAATTTGTATGTGTAAGATTCTCCACATTAACAGGTTAAAGAGGAAAAACCTAGATGATGACGTGAATAGATGGCATTTTATGACCACACTAGAATTTAATCAGAAATCAACAATTTAAAGGCATCATTAAGATGTCTGGTAACTTTAAAATGCCCTCCTTAATAACTAATGAATTAAAAAGGAAATCAGAGTGTGTATTATAAAATTTTTAGGACTCAAAAATAATAAATGTATTGCATATCGAAATTTATAGAATGCAGTTAAAATGATAGAGGCAAAGTGAAGGAAGTTGAGAAGAAATGAATGAGATGAACAGTATCAGAGATCAACAAGTACAAATGCTGGTTTCTTTTTTTTTTTCAATTATTTTACACTGAATATTATTTTCTATTAATTTCAGGTATGCAGCATAGTGGTTAGACAGTCACATACTTTACCAATTGATTCCCCCCAATGTTTCAAGTGCTCACCTGGCACCATATGTAGTCATTACAGTATTATTAATCATATACCCTATAGTGTACTTCCAAATACTGTTGCTTAAAAAAATTTTTAAACTAGTAAAATAGACATTTAGCAAGATTGATTAAGAAGTAAAATTAAGGATAATATTCAGTACACAAACCCAGGATGTTTGGCTTTGGAGTTCTTAACTATGTTACACTGACTCTCAAAAGAAAATATTATGGACAACTTTATGTCCATAAATGTGATAATTACATAAAATGTGAAAATGATAAAACTTTCTGGAAAAAATAGAAATGTCAGCATCAACTCAAGAAGATCTAAATAAAAGAAATTGAATTAGTAGACCCTGGCTGGTTGGCTCAGTAGTAGAGCGTTGGCCCAGCATGTGTATGTAGTGGGTTTGATTCCCTGTCAGGGCACACAGGAAAAGTGACCATCTGCTTCTCCACCCCTCCCCCTTTTCCCTCTATCTCTCTTTCTCTCCTGCAGCCATGGCTCAATTAGTTTGAGAAAGTAGGCCTCAAGCACTGAGGAGGACTCAGTGGCCTCTGCCTCAGGCGCTAAAGAAATAAATGGCTGCCCCAGATGGGCAGAGCACTGTGCCCCCTAGTGGGCTTGCCTGGTGAATCCCAATTGGGGCATATGTGGGAATCTCTGCCTCCCTCCTCCCACTAAAAAAAAATAAAAGAAATTGAATTAGTGACCCGAAAACCTCCTTTTCCCCTTTTATCCCTACCAAAAAACCTAGAAAGTTTTACCATACCTCACAGAATATTTCCTGTATTAGGTAACCTATGTCAGTAAATAGACAAAAGAGGAAACTGCTTTAAGCAACTCATTTTGTAAAACTGATAGCAATACTGGACTTAGACAGTATGCAAAAAGAAAATTTTTTAAGGGAAATTACAGCTTTGGTGAACACACATAAAAATATGTGAAAGAAACAAATGAATAGAATTTGTAGTGTTTATTAGTATAATTCTCAACATTAAAGGTTTAAAAGATTAAAGGGAGAAAAAAACTATATGATTATTTCAGTAGATGACATTTAAAACTTGATACATTTCCTAATTAAAAAGAAAAAAAATTTTTTAGTGGACTTGGAATAAAAGAGATCTAGAATCCCTTTAACCTGATACCAAAAACTTTGAGCAATCATATTTAACTTTAGAAGCCTTTCTATCAAGATTAAAAAACAACATAAGAATAAGTGCCGTTCCTACTTCTGTTAAGCTAGAGGGTTTAAGGCACCGAATGATAAGGAAAAGAAATTAAGACTTAAGAGACAAAATTGGTAACGAGAATAAACCATTCGTGTTTTACAGGAAATTCTTGTTTAATAAAATGGCTCTGCTCTCTTCACTTCAGAGTTTAGTGTAAACATATGTTTAAAAGGTCAGATTCAGTTGTAGTTGATGTCTTTAACTCACTTAGACTAGCTAACTAGTAATAAAAATTTTTTTCCATTTAGCAATAATGTTAATAGGTTGTACATACAATTAAACTGATGAAATTACTTTATCCAACCACCAAAAAGTAGTTTTGTAAATTTTAAGGGTGTCTGGGGAAAAAAAAATGGTCTACTCCAACCAACTCTTAATTCTTTTGTGCAAAATAAAGTGAAAAGGGTATGAAATAGAAAAGGAAAGGAAGGAGAGAGAGAGAGATGGATGGATAAGATCCCTTGAATTCTGCTTTAGGATTGCTTTGTCTCAATTTAAGTTTGTTCACATTTTGGATCCTATCAGAGCTTTAAAGTGCGACTACTTAGCTAAACTTACTCTTAGCTTTAAAAGGTAAGGTAGCATTGCAGACCCATGTGTATTATTAGTGATTGTTTACTGGTAACCTGGACGGAGCACAAGGCATGCACTGCTGTGTGTCACTCGCCCCCCTTCCTCTCCACAATACCATTTTACAGCCAGGTTTTATGTTTGATGGTTTGTTTATCTTTTCTCCTACAAAGTTGGAATTTTCTCTTTGCTGAGTGGATTGACTATTACTAAGTGAAAAGAAAACCACAAAAAGTTTAGGATGTTTCTATTTAGCAACGCTATTAATTTTTGAGTTAAGTTGTCTTTGAGTTAACATTGTTTATGTATTTAAAATGTTTTGGTTTTATTCATAAATCTTTTATTGTTCCAAGCATTGCTTTTGTGAAATGTGTGGTATTCTTATTCACTATGTCTATCCTGGACCTATGATTTTTCTTTCATTCATCTTTTTGACAAGACTACAGAGGCTAATATTTGAGAAGTTTCTTGGCTTATGTTACTAGATAGAACATGATTTTTTAACCTCTGTGTTAACTTGATAAGATGGGACAGGTGGACATTCTGCCAACCAACATCTGATTGCTGGTGATGGATGGATGTGTCTGATGGCAAAATAAGCAATTCTATGAATATGATTGTGCAGAGTAAAAGTAGGACCAGCAGATGGTGGAGCTAGGCCACGTCTTATTTCTCCCTCGGCTATGGGATTTACCGGGGCCCATTTTCACAGAAGCCAGCTGGGATTGTCTGTTAACTGCCAGGACCCATTGATTGGGCTATAAGGGACTTGTTGATTTCTTTCAAATTGGTTCAGCCTCTCATTTTCATGTATTCTTTTATGTTCATCTGGTGATAAAACATGATATTCAAAAGCAGAATATATGAGAACTGGCCTTTTCTTGGAGAATACCCCAGTTAGATCTCATTTCCATAGTCTGATTACACTTTGATATCTGTTTCTTTTTTTAAAATCCTCTAATATTTCAAATTTCTGTAATCTGTTATTTTCACTTCAAATCTCATTATTGAAATTTATACCCATGTTGTGAAGAGAGGACACATTTTTCAGAAACAGCAACACATAATATAGGAGTATAATGAAAACTTGAATCTAGCAAAGATGATAGTTTTCACTTCCCTTTGTAATACGTAAAGTTGTATTTACCAATCCAAAGTATCTTTAAGAAACAGATTTAATTTTTGAAACTTACCTATTAATTGGGATAGTTCTGCTCTAGCTAGAATAAAAATCAGCATAACTGCTATTCCTTGAGCTGGCTTACAGGTGCTCGTTAGCAGTTGAAATGAAAGGAGGAAAGGTGGAAACTACAGGTGAGTCCCTGTGAGGGTCAGAAGCCTGAGAACGCTCCCTGGAGTCATGCTTGCTGTGTAGCCCGGCTAGTCCGGGCTGTGAAGGAAAAGATTCACCTCACCCAGTGCTGATTGTTTTAGTGTTCTTTAGTTAGATTCTGCTAAGTAGCAGCTTGGATTTGATGGGGATTTAATGATATGTAAACTTAAAACGAAGTACAGAAAAAGAAAGTTTGCAGCCAAGGACAGATAAAAAAGGGCAGGTGATAACATAAAGCAGAGCAGGAAGAAGGTGGTTGGTTATAGCTGAGCAGGCAAGGGAGATGTGTAGGGGAACACGGGGGTGGGGGTGCCTTGGGGGAGACACTAGAATCTATGTAAACACAATAAATTAGAAAGAAATAAAAAGCTGAGCTGGGGATGGAGAGTGTAGTTTTACTTGAAAAGCCAAGTTAATGGGTCCTGCCTACCATGTGCACGTATTGTGGTATGACATTCTCACTACGGTGTGAGCTAGGAAGGGAGTTTGAGAAATACCCTGGCAGACCCTGGGAATTTCTTTAGCTATCTAACCTGGGTATGTTATTAAAAGCGATCTGGGACACAGAACTTAACATGACCTCTCACAAAGCTGTATTCATTTGTGATTCTCTTGTGGGAGAAGGCCATATATTGCCAGGATCAATTCAGGCTCTCTGGCTGACCTGGAGGGTTTTGTTTCTCTCACTGCTGCATGGGCTTTCTGCACTGTAGTAAGAATTTCAGGTATTAGAAATGTAGTCAAACGGAGTGTTTATATATTGATGGATTTACTGAGATTGCTTAAGGAATGACTACAGCCAGATCCAAGCACTGTCCCAGCGTTTTCTGAACTCTGTCACTTTCCTTCATTTTGGGGCAGCTTTTTGCTTCAAATAATAGCAAAAGTGGCCATGAGCAGTGCTTCCCTTCTGTCCTGCCCATCTAGAGACCTCAGCAGAAAGAAGTCCTTTCCCCAGACACTCCAACAGAAATTCTGAAGCTGACTCTCATTACCAAAGTTCTTCGCATGTTGTGAAGAGAAGAGACATTTTTCAGAAAACACCAACAGCAAACAGAGGGCTATAACTTACTGGTTAGGCCCGGGTCTGGTTTAACCATCTGTGGAACATGGAGAAAGGGTCAGTCCTGAGTCGCCGGGACAGGGAACAGGGGACGGGAATCGGGAAGCTGTTAGCATTAAAAGAGGAAAGTGGTGCTGGGCAGTCAAAAACAATAAGATGTCCACCTTGTCCCCAGAGCTGTTTAGTGGGAGAGGACTGTCCTTCAGCCAAGAGTGCACTGACAGCTGGGATCCTTAGCTCAAATGCTCAGAGTTGCAACCTAACCCCTCTCCACTTTGCCTCTTTGCCACAGATACCTGTTTCCCAAGTTCACGTTGTGCTGGACTGAGTTTGTAGACATGAAGGTTCACGTGCCCTGTGAAACCATCGATTACATTGAAGCCAACTACGGTAAGACCTGGAAGGTTCCTGTGAAGACGTGGGACTGGAAGCGCTCTCCCCCCAATGTGCAGCCCAATGGCATCTGGCCTATTTCTGAGTGGGATGAGGTAATCCAGCTGTACTGAGACAGCAGGTGGGAACAGTGGACTTCCTCTCCTGAAAAACAGGTAGATAACTGTTTAAAGGTATCTACTTGTCCAACATAGATAGGAGCCAAAGAAAAAGGACAATTTTGAAGACGCAGAAAGAGTTCTAACTCCTAAGCTGTCTGTTTTAAGTCTCTCACTTAACATTTATGAAGGGGTCTCATGTGCCAGGTGCAGTGCTAGGTCACCGCGGAGAGCAGAAATGAGTGAGGCAGACACCTGCCTCTCTTTCCCCTTCCTTTTCATAAGCCCCCCACATTTCCTTTGAGGGAAACACCCTCACTCAGAAGAGCTCGTATAGAATATGATGTGTTCTCTCAGTGCTTTCAGATCGTTAGATAGTGTTTGGGCTGGAAGATGGGCTTACCACGTGAGGTTAAGGAAGGGATATACTAGCTAAAAAGAATAACCCAGTCTTGTTCTCAGCCTTCAAGCTTGTGTGTCAGTGCCTCTTTTAAGGGTGTAGAGTCTGAGTGACTATTCAAATGACCTGACTTTGGGTGGTATCAAGAAGAGATGCCAGCAGGTTATTTATAAGCATCCTGCTGTGGGATTGATGTGAAGCACAGAGCAGCATCTTGTCAGAGAATGAGAGCTTGTTTTAGCCTTGTCAAAGATACCTACATTTCCATTCACTTTCTATTTTCATATCTGAAATGAAGGGAAAACTTATGTTTCTGTAATGCTTACATTTCTATCCACTGTGAGAATATTTTCACTGACTTCTGATAGTACTTGTTGACAAATCATTCAGGGAGACCATGCTACCAGACGTGATTTTGAAAGGGTTGTCATCTCACAGAGCGTACTTTCCTTACTTCATGCTCAACCATCTGTTAGGTAAAAATAAGAACTATTCATGGATATTTAATATTTTCTGATTTCTCTTTTTTGTACTCTCAGTTTTAATGTTAACACTAAAATATTAATAGACATACCTTTAATTTTTCTAAATGTACTCCATTGTATTCATTCATTAATTATATTGTAGCTCCATAGTTTCCATGGATGGCCCGTAAACCAATTAAGTATCATGTAAGCCTACCCGTTTCCTCTCTCTTCCAAAACTACATCGAATCTCCAAAATGAAGATAAATGGAAAACTGTGTAACTGTTCCCCACCCCAGATCATAGAGTTTGTAAAGTCTGTGTTCATTTTAGTGGTTTTCTGTGTTGAATATCAATGGGGCAAGGACTCAGACTTCCCTACTTTATCAAGTACCTCCCACTTGGAAATCCTCACTTCCTTTTCCCACTCAAAACCCATTTCTGAGTGGGCTGGGATGGCTCTGTCCTCCCCATCCTTTTATGAGTCACTTTAGTTACATATTCTAACAGAGAAGTGAAGGGATATGTAGGCACAGATAAACTCTGCCTCTTTCTCTTTTGTTCCAGTAAAGAAAGCTAAATGTTTTTATCTAGGCTGCTTAGAACTACTTTCTGGACCAGATTGGCAGGCTTTCCTCTAAAACTGGAGAGTAATAGGGGTGTCAGGAATGGAAGGTCTGAGGGGCTGGGCTGACAGAAGTTTCTTAAAACACAATGGGGAAAATAACCTATAACCACCCCATTCCAAATTTTAAAAACTGAAAATTTTCATGATAAATGATGGATAACCAATGACCTTCCTCTCTTAGTATGAGCATTCAATGCCATAATCATTGGGTCTTTTCATAAATAACATAATTAGGTTTTCAGGGACCTTTATAGATCACTAGTAAATTTGTCCCCAAATGACTGGCCAATATAATCAGCTTTCTCTTTGTTAGAAAATCAGCCCATAGATATTATACCCAAATTCTAAAGTTTAGAATCTAATTTTCTTTTTTATGGTTGAAAACATATAAGTGTTCCTGGACAAAATACACTGTGCTTAATGAGGACCATTTGCTTATACTCAATATCTCTTAAGTGCATACGCTCTACATTTCTGCCCATTCCACACTGGGACTCCCACTGTTTGCTGGGAATCCTTATTTACGTTA
Organism: Rhynchonycteris naso; assembly: GCA_037038555.1. NCBI lineage: Eukaryota > Metazoa > Chordata > Mammalia > Chiroptera > Emballonuridae > Rhynchonycteris > Rhynchonycteris naso. The sequence continues at coordinate 26,534,526 of CM072996.1, read as the reverse complement.
TTTCTCTTTACCTGTCCCTGGAGTTCTAGGTCTTGAACTATTCAAAATCTAAGCTATCTTGCCCCACTGACAGAGGTCCCACGTCCTTTCCTAAAGAGACCGCTGGCTGCTAGGATACCTTTCCTGACTGCCTTTGCTGCCCAGGATTTAGCTCTTGGGTCCTATGCTCACTGTGGGGAATGGAAGCGTTTCCCCAGGCTCTGAAGGCCAGGCTTGCCTCCGATACAGACTCAGCGATACTTCCTCTTGTATTTCTTAACAGCTGAACTTTGCTGAGTGTTCAGAAACCTTGGGTCAGGTGGATCTGCCATCAGTACCGCATCAGACCACTTTTCTTTGCTCACCAGAGTATTCTAACAATAATTGTCCTCATCTGACTGTTTTCAGGTCCAGTTTGCCTGACTTACTAGGAGAAAACTTCTTACATTAAGATTGGCAAGATCGACAACCTCTCTCTTAACAGCCAGTGCCCACCCTGTCCTTCTGTAAGCAGGGAGCACTTGTCCTCTCTCCTCTGTGGCAGCTACTGACATCTACCCAGGGAATGAAACTGTAGTTTCCAAAATGGAGCATCCCTTTGAAGCTGGGCAGTGGGATCGCAGGTTTCCATGATTCCTTGGCTACAAACCCTGAAACATGACCACCACATGGCAGAATGTCCGCCACTGTTCTCCCAAACAAGTTAACATTCAAGTGAAAATCACCCTGCTCTGACTCTTAAAAGCAGAGGGGGCCGCATTGCCACATATTCTAATCCCCTTATTTTATGGCTAAATATAAACCCAGAAATGTGTGATTTGAGCAAAAAGCAACTGAGGCTAAATCCAGCAGTGCCCTGACTTGGTGCCCCCTGCCTGTTTGATGATGTCACAGTACAGCCTCTAACCCTGCTCGAGATGCTTGGCAGAGAGTCCTCCAGCGCCTCAGCTGGACTGCATGTCAGGGTGTTACTGCCATTTCCACTCTAACAGCCTTCTGTTTGGATAGAGAACCCAAGGTGACAGAGAGGTCAAGGGGGAATGTTTTTTTTTCTTTCTTTTTTAAAAATACAGTGAGAGGAGTGGACGCAGAGAGACCAGGACCCACCCAGCAAGCCCACTAGGGGGGCAATGCTCTGCCCATCTGGGTCGTTGCTCCATTGCTCAGCAACCAAGCTCTTAGTGCCTGAGGAAGAGGCCTTGGAGCCATCCTCAGTGCCTGGGGCCAGCTTGCTCTGATTGAGCTATGGCTGCAGGAGGGGGCCAGAGGGGAAGGGAGAGAGAGAAAGTGAGAGAGAGAGAAGTGAAAGGGGAAGGGGTAGAGAAGCAGATGGGTGCTATTCCTGTGTGCCCTGACCAGGAATTGAATCCAGGATATCTACCCACTAGGCTGATGCTCTAGTACTGAGCCAAATGGTCACGGCTGAGTGTTTCTTTCTTGTCCAAAACTCTTAGGTTATCCTTACACCTTTATCCAAAACGTGACTTAGCCTCATAAGGTGAAATGGTTGGGTCGTGATGCTCTTCACACCCAAAAGCTCAAGGTGTGTCCCTCTGCTTCCCCAGGAAACCATTAGCACCAGTTAGTTGCATTAGCACTAAGTGCACATTTCTGAAGTCTTTCCTGTTCCTCTTTACTGATATTGTCTTATGGCTACAAGTAGTTGAAAACAGAGTGTGCTCATTCCTTTTTTGCTTTGTGACCTCAAACCATTGTTTCTAGTCTTATAGGGTTACAAATGGCAGGACCAGCGAGGTGTGGACAGCGAAGTGTTCTGTAGGAAAACAGAGGTTTATACATTGGGGACCAGAGCAGCGTCTGGGAAACATACTTGAAATTAATCCTCACACTGCAGCCTAAAACCTCACCCAATATCACAAGCTCAAGGCTACAAATGTTTCTAAGCTTCCCCTTCTTTTTACCTTCTGGAAAATGAACAGTTCTTTTATCCTCAATGTTATAAATCCCTGGGGAAATTTCCTCTCAAAATCTACTCAGAGAAAGTGCCACAGTCCCACCTTCTAACACATAATCATCTTTTGAAACAGCTTTAAAGCATGGAAGAGTTCTAGTTCCTGATCTGTCAAGCAAATTTCTCTGAAATTTCCCATCTCTTTTTCTTTTCTTTCTTATCTTTCTCTGTTGTTAAGACCTGGGCAAGGTCACCTCTGACATCTCACCAAGGGGGAAGTCAGGCTGTTGGCACGGAAAGGTGGCAAACGTTTAAATTAGGCCTGAGTTTGGATTCCAGCTTCACCATGTAGAATTTATGGTAGGTCCCCTCAGCCTTACTTTTCACATGAGTGAACTGGGGAAATGATGTGTCCTTCTAAGGGTTTTTAGTAGGATTAAACGAAAGGTAAAGTGCTTAGCATCAGGCCTAGGATTTAGTAAGTACTCAAGAAATGTTCTGTTTCCTACTTCCAGGTCCTTTTCTCATTTTTCTTCGAAAGTGGTAAATGAAACTGTGCATGGGAACACAATTCTTACTCAGAAGGTTGCGTGACTGAATTCATTTAGGAAAAAAGTTTTCATCATATTGAGGTATTAAGGACAGATTGTATGGTTTATGAAGTCAGAGACTTTACCAAGTTGCCTCATTCTCTAAATAGAACTTGTCTTTTTATTTTATTGGGTAAGCTGTTGTCTGTTAGCATCTTGTTATACTATCCCAATATGGTACCTTGTTCTTTGGTTCCAACCATTTCATTCGCTGTACCTCCCTAGATTTGGTGCCTGCTCTGCCCTGGACTTTTTTTTTTCAATATTCTTCCTTTTGCTAAAGGTAAATCTCACCTCCTTGTTAGTAGATCTCTGCATAGCCATAGTCACATATAAGTCATGATTTAGAAAGAGAAAGACCCTGACCAGGCGGTGGTGCAGTGGATAGAGCGTCAGACTGGGATGCGGAGGACCCCGGTTCGAGACCCTGAGCTCGCCAGCTTGAGTGCGGGCCCATCTGGCTTGAGCGAAGGCTCGCCAGCTTGGACCCAAGGCGCTGGCTCCAGCAAGGGGTTGCTTTGGTCCGCTGAAGTCCCGCAGTCAAGGCACATGTGAGAAAGCAATCAATGAACAACTAAGATGTCGCAATGGCAACGAAAAACTAATGATTAATACTTCTCACCTCTCTCCATTCCTGTCTGTCTGTCCCTCTCTCTGACTCTCTCTCTGTCCCTGTTAAAAATAAATAAATAGATAGATAGATAGATAGATAGATAGATAGAAAGGGAAAGAATTTAGAATACTTAGTTTCATTTATTGTCTACCCTGATGAATGAATGATGATATCAGTATTAATAAAGGATAATTGGAACTACTCATTTCTACCTTCTTTCCCCAAATTTGTACTTCTGTCTCAACTAGGCAAGAATTAACAGGGTATGTGATAGTATTTTAATCTGTTCCATAATCAGAGAGAAATTCTAATTATAGTGCATAAGTTAAACAGACCAGTTCAATGGTGAGAGCCTTTTACAGGACCAGTGCTAAAAATAGGCAAGTATAAATTTTTCTAATGCGAGATCTCTGTATATGTATTCTCTGACCTAGCTTAAAATGCCCCACCTTGCCATCCACCAACCTAACCCAGTGTAGCGATTATGTAGAAACACAGTAGTCACCCAGCAGCTATATAATTATGAGCAGTTCTCTCAGTGAGGTTGAAAGGGAGCATTAGGAGAATTAGATGTACTGTATTTCATTCTATAAAACAATTATGCTGTCTCATGCACCATATTAATAAAATTATACAATTTTGTAGCCTTCCGATGACTCATTCTAAACATGGTGAACATTTCTTGTGTCCATTAAATGAAAATCATATGTAGCTATTTGTGTGTCCCTTCCAGTTTATAACCACAGAAACATGGATGTGAATTTTCTAAACTAAGTGGTATTTTTAAACATGAGCAAATTTTAGTTTATGCTTGCCAGTTCACTATTTTGATTTTATCTTCAGGTACAGATTATTTGTGCTACTACTGAAAAAACCTTTAATATAATTACTTTGATCAGAATTTGTAATATATAATCCAGATTGTGATGATGAATAAAATTTTTCTAATCTCTTGAGATATTTTGTGTTTATTTTTGAAATTTACAGTGGAAATAACAGCCACCAACACTTATAAGCAATCTAGTAAAATAGTAATCTTGCCACCAGTACAATATTTCTAAAATTCAACAAGTCTGCGAGTCAAAGAGTTCTCAGTGATAATGCCTTCTAGCCAAAGACCATCAGGAAGACACCTGTAATCAAAGAAAGTTAGGTTTGTTAGTTTGTTGCATCAAGAGTGAACACCCGTCATGGGAAACCATAGCATTTCAGGAAGAAGGAACTAGAAAGGGCTTTTAGAGGATTTGAACTAAAATCAGAATTGTGAAGAGTAGCTGTGGTAGAGTGGAAATAACACAGGGTATGGAATGAAAAGTGCTAGTTTGTCTGAATCCAACAATGTCTAAAAAAAGAATTACATACCATAACCAAGTGGGATTTATTACAGATATATAAGGCCTGGTTCAGCATTTAAAAAATCAATATAATCACCATGTTAACAAACATGAGACTTTTCCCCCTAAGATTGGGAACATGGCAAGGATGTCTGTTCTCACTACTCTTATTCAGTATAATTCTGGAAGATTTTGCCTCTGCAATAAGGCAAGAAAGGACATACAGATTAGAAAGAAAGGTAAAACTTTATTTTCAGATGATATGTCTGTCTATATTGATGATAGATAATACCAAGAAATCTGTTATAAATAAAAAGAAAAACCAACAGAAACTGGAACTTACAAGTAAGTTTAGCTTGGCTAAAACATGCAACATCAACTTCAACACCAAAAAATGTATTGCATTTCTACATAATAACAGTGAATATGTAAAAACTGAAAGTAAAAGTGCATTCATTGTTGTTTCTTGTATGTGCCCTGATCGGAGATTGAACCTGCAACCTTGGTGAATGGGGACATCACTCTAATGAACTGAGCTACCTGGCTAGGGCAGCAACCTCCTATAAACTTTATTTACTCACATATTATTCTTTTGTGTTTTTTGTAGTTGACTTTTTCCCAATTGGATTTATCAGAAAAAGCCCTTCAGCAGCTGGTGTCATTGTTCTTAAGTCTCTGTAACTTTTGATTTCATATTTATCACCGTTTTTTTCATCTAAAAAACTTAAAAAATCAAACTTTTTTCTCTAGTCTCAATAATTTGGAAAATGTTTTCTAATGAATGTTGCAGGAAAGGTGACTAATTTTCTGAGGCTTTATTGCCATCAAAGATCTTATAGTTGCCTTAGAAGAATGACAGTCTCACAGTTGGCGTGTGTGTGAGTTTGTTTTGGAACCTCAAGTGTGTAACTCTCTAATCCATCCTGATTCTGCTTTGCAGAAAAACCAAAGAGTGACTTAAAGGAAAAGGCTTTGCTTTTAGGACACTGTCCTCTCCTCATATCAAGCCAGTCCTAATTTGCTAGGAGCAGTTTTCCCCCATGTTAGTGGGAGGACAGAAGTACTGTGCAAACAGAGAAGTCGTGATGCAGTAAGTGGTCTCTGTCTGCCCTCCTAGGACAGTAGTAGCCACCAGCCACATGTGACTGTTGAGCCTGTGAAGTGTGGCTGGTGTAATTAAGGTACTGAATGATTACTATAATTTTAATTAAATTAAATAGCATCATGCAGGAATTATGATGGGACCTCATGTTTGATGGGACCAGCAAGGGCTTCGGAGTCGTAGAGATGTAGACTCAAATCCAGCAGCTGCCTCCACCTGGTTTTGTGATCTTGGGTTATTTAACTTCTGAGTTCCATTTTTTTCCCTACTAATGGGATTTAAATTAATACCTACCTCTCAGGTACAATTAGAGGAATTGTAGAAAATCTACAGTGTCTGGTACATTCCTTAGCACATAGTAGTTGCTCAATAAATGATAACTGATGTTAATGTTATCTTGTTTTTATTTCTGCCTTTGGTACAAATCCTATGAATTTGTATTTTCCAGATAATCTGAAGTAGTAACCTTTCTGTAAGCTTAGTTATTTCAAAGCCCTCCTGTTAAGGGTCCTGTCTTTAGGACTGACCCTGCCCTCAAGGGCACAAGTGCAAGACCTGTCCGTTAGGGAGATAGGACACCGGATTAAACACTTAATAGAGCAAGTCTCAAAGAGCAGGCTTCAGTAAGGGAACCAAAGGTCCTCAACTGTGGAGAAGGCAGCTGAGCACCCAAGGCAAGAAAAACCTCCAAGAAGGAGTTCAGGAAGAAGGGCAGCTGGATCTGAAGGCTTAATGAGTATAAAATTTGAATCAATGAGGAAAGGGAAGAAAATATTCCTGAATAAAGAGTCAATGAAGTCACAGAATGAACTATCTGGGACAGTGAATAAGACCATCTGGCTATAGACGGATAAATAGTATACTGCTCATAAAAATTAGGGATATTTCAAAATGAATATGAAGCAATAAAGTATCCCCTAATTTTTTTGAGCAGAATACTTTTTAAAAATCAACTAGAAACATGGGCAAGGAGCAGATTGTGGGGGCACTGAGTATCCTGCTATGAAGTTTGGGTAAGAGAAAGGAGCAAGCTTACCTGAAGTGAGAGCATGGCACGTTCAGGAAGCACGTCTGGCTGGATGACTACTCACGGGCAGTGTGGTGTGCTAAGGGCCGAGGTTCAGGAAGCCCCTTCAAGGCCAGAGTAGGAATTTGAGAGAACTTAGACTCATTGAGACTGATCTCAGATCCCTAAAGTTGCAGGGACAGAGGACAGAGGCTCAACCAGGTGGGCGTTGACCCTAGATGGCTCAGGTAAGGTCACTCCTAGGAACAGCAGTCAGTGCCAGGCTGGTCACAGGGAGTCCAGGGGCACTTGGTGCTGGTCTGGGAAGTAGAGTTCAAGAGCAGTGCTGCTGGCCACAGGGAGGAAGTATGTTGGGACCATGGCAGGCTCTTCTCCAGAGGGTTCCAGGGAATTAGAGCGGGCCTCTGAGGGCTAGGACAAAGTTAGGTGGACTGGGGCAGGAGAGGCGGAGGTGAGATCCCAGGTTCTGGGAAAGGCATGATGACAATTTCGGGGAAGGGGTGGGGGAACGAGGACACCGTGGTCAGAGTTAGGCCCGGGCACCCCCCCATGCAGGCAGTGTGAGAGATGCCGGGAGGAGGCCAGAGTCGATTCTGTACCCGCTGCTTCAGTTCAAAACCAGAACAGGATGGACTCTCCACGTGTGGACACCACAGGGCTTAGCGGTGGGAGCTGGGGAAACGGGAGCCAGGAAGGGAGGCGGGCTCAGTGGAGATGTTAAGTTCTGAGTCTCCATTGGTCCTCATTTCCCTGGTGACTTCACCTCTGCCGACTCTGGCTTCAAAACGGGAAAGAGGAAGCATTCTATTTGCACTGGGAATGCCACTCATGCTAACAAGCACCTCACTGTCCCCACCCGACCTCCTACCCTGAGAAGGCTTGGGACTCCACTGGCTTTCTGGGTCACTGTCAGCTACTACTCAGGCCAGGCCAGATCCATCTTGTTCCCCCTCTTGCCCATTTCCACCTAACTGGATTGCACTGCTTGGGGCAGAGAGCTCAGACAGGATCTGGGCCCACAGAGAATGCCTGCTGGGATCGTAGAGGTGGTGGTGGTTGGGGGCTGTATCTTATAAATACAGTCAGTCCGCTTCAGCTACAGTGTGAGTCTCAGAATCAAGTCTGAAACCCCAGCTGGTAGCCTACTTAACTTAAGACGATTTTCAAAGAAGCCAAATCCCCACCAGCTAGAAGAGACGGATGTGCTGTTGGGCAGTGCAGACGTGTCTGTGTTAAGAAAGCCAAGTATGGACAGTGTAGGAAACCAAGGTTTCCTCTGGAGGATTTTTGTCAGTTAGATTTGAGGGAACACCCTCTAATTTTTCTGAGGGGCCCCAGTGAAACCTCCTGAAAACATCTGCTGGTTTTGAAGGGTAGGGGAGATCCTCCCTCATCCCCCGGGGGCGTGTGTGTTTGGTTTGGGATTTGTCAGTCTGGAAAGCTGGGCAGCTCAGGCTGGGCAGATTTCCCCCACCTGCCCGAAATTCGGCCAGGGGGGCCAAGCCCGCCCCCACCCGCAGCCCAGTCCTGCACCTCCACACTCCAGCCCCTGGAGCTGTGGCCTTTATTTCTAGTCTAGTCCCCAGGGGGGCTGAACGGGAATGAGAACAGCCGATAAGCCTGACAGTGTTGACTTTGTGGGGAGTATTCAATGAATTTACTTTCTGCAAGAAGGCCGCACCCTTATCTGCTGTCTACAGAGCATCTAAATCCTCATCTAGGGGGCCCTTTGATGAGTCATGTCCCTGTACAAAGACCAGAGAATAAAGAGGAATAGGGGAGCTGCACCCCCACCTCTTCTCTCTAGTACCTGGTTCTGCCCTCCCTTCTTGCACACACACCCCCACTTTGCTTTCCAACCGCCCTTGGGTTTACTGGCTGGAAATTGAAGCACAGCTCCGGGCCTACAGATTCAAGGCCAAGCCAGCCTGGTCTTGAGAATGTCAGCAGCTGGCACACCCGGGGCTCCACGTCCCCCCAATTGGTAACTGTGGGAAGAAAAATTCACTCACTTGGAGCCATTATGTGCCCTGCTTTGTGCTGCAATAGTCAGCATTTGCTCTGGACAGAAATTCTCGCCTGGCCTCAGCACTGGGCATCTTGGTGGGGAAATGTGTGTGCAACTGGGTGTGTGGCTGTTACCAAGGGGTCCTGGGCGGGGGTGGGGTGGGAGCTGGAGAGTAGAAAGTAACTGTAAGAGAGTGCCTTACAGGATGTTCAAAAGAAGCTTTCCTTTTCTGTTTGTGGCATCTCCCTCATCCAGCTGGGCTCTGTTTGCTTCAAATAGTGGGAGGAAATAGATGCCTCTTAGCAGCATGGGGCCCAGAGCAGCTGAGAGGAGAGACGTGGGGGCCGGGGTGCTGGGTTGGCATCCCGGTTTGGGCTGATGAGAGGCACGTGTTCAGATTCTCCATCTAGCGTTTGGATAGGGTCTTTTTCCGGTAATAAAAGTGAAACTATTTATTGAGCAACTATGTGTGATTTTATCAGCTGTCTATTAACATCTTTGGTAAGCATTTGCTCCAAACCATCAGCTTTATGTGCATTAACTCACTGAATATTCACATTAACCCATGACGTTGATACTATTTCCAGTGTGCAGCTGAGAAAATTGAGAGTGGGGAGAAGTAGCCTGGGATTCAAACCCTAGTCAGTCTGCCTCCACAGGCCAAGCCAAAGGTCTCTCTTAGCTACTACACCCAACTACCTCCCATGTGGTATCTTAGTACCTTATTCCATGAAATACATAGCAAGTCAATGAGTATTTATTATTCCCATTTTATGAGAAACAGGTTCAGAAGGGTACATTTCTAAAAATTCTATCAGCTCACTAAGCAAGTGGCCAATTTGATGGAGAAAGTGACCAAGCAGCCGTGAACCTCTAAACCATTCGTAAATTCCTCTCCTTACAGTCCAAACCAGCATCCTCCTCACTGTACTTCTCCCAGGTAAGTCACGGGGTTAGACAGCAGAGAAGACGGGGAAATGGAAGAAAGGGCACCAACAGAGCACCGTTAGTAGCGCGGGAAACCTTTGCAGATCTGATTGCAGACGTGGACGGATTGCTCTCCCTCACCCCGCCTTCTGTGTTCAAACAGGGCTCTGCATTTGGATCCAGTCAAGGGCCATCGCTGTGAGGCAGTGTTCACTGCTTTTTCAGTGGAGGCTGTCTGGTAACTCAACTGCCAGCAAGCCGTGGCACTCCCCCAAGTAAGGATAACTTTGTTTACAGGGTGACATTGCTTGTCCCCCTTTGTCAGTGAGAGGCGTTGTGTGCAGCGTGTGGGGCAGGGAGTGGGGCACGCAGTGGAAAGCGGGTCTGTCTCCTCAGTCAGTATCCTTTTCCCCTTTATTGTTCCTAGCTATGTGGGTCCAGGGCCACAAAGCCAGTGTCCATCAAAGACTGTGGTCTTCAGATTCTAGCATCTTTTCTAGGGAATGACTTGGGGAAGTGCAAAAATGATAATGAAACAGCCAAGCCTCTCTCTCTGACAGGAGGGGACCAGAGCTCCCACCCCTCCAGCGCTCTTCTCAGTGCTCAGGTGGGATTGTGGACCCTGTCAGCATATTTCTCCATTCCGGTGCCCGGCTTCCCCTATCACCTGCAGCTACTTGCTTTATTATTTATCTATTTATTTTAACAAGAGAGAGACAAAGTGAAAGACAGGAAGGAAGAGAGATGAGGTGCATCAACTCATAGTTGCAACACCTTAGTTGTTCATTGATTGCTTTATCATATGTGCCTTGATCAGGGGGCACCAGCTGAGCCAGTGACCCCCTTGCTCAAGCCAGCTACCTTGGGCTCAAGCCAGTGACCATGCAGTCATGTCGATGATCCCACACTCAAGCCCGTGACCCTGCACTCAAGCTGGCGACCTCGGGTTTTATACCTGGGTCACCAGCATCCCAAGTTGATGCTCTATCCACTGTGCCACCACTGGTCAGGCTTTATTATTATTTTTATTTGGGGGCAGGAAAAATTTTCAATAGGTAGGCAAATCCCTAAGTTACTTTGTGGGTCCTATGAATGGAGTGACATTAACATCCATGAAAACCTTACAGCCTTTGTCGGCTCCAGCTCTGGCTTCTGAAAGATGTTTGTCTAAGAATCACTAGTGAAACAGTCAGCTGCATGGGAAGGTTTATTTCTTTGGGCATACATTTTAGTATTTAACTGGCGTGGGGGTGGTATTTTGTTTTTTGTCAAGGATGATTACTTGTGAAAGAACTTTATAATCAAAATACAGTGTGTCTGTAAAGTCATGGTGCACTTTTGACCTGTCACAGGAAAGCAACAAAAGATGATAGATATGTGAAATCTGCACCAAATAAAAGGAAAACCCTCCCAGTTTCTGTAGGATGATGTGGCAGCATGTGCGCATGCGCAGATGATGATGTAACACCGTGTATACAGCGGAGCAGCCCACAGCCATTCCAGTTGAGATGTGGACAATAGTACAGAGGAAAGTTCAGTGTGTTCTGTGGCTCGCTAAATTCGAATCCATGACCAAAGTGCAACAAGAATATCGGCGCGTTTACAATGAAGCACCACCACATAGGAATAACAATACTCGGTGGGATAAGCAGTTGAAGGAAATCGGCATTTTGGTGGAGAAACCCCGTTCTGGTAGGCCATCAATCAGTGACGAGTCTATAGAGGCTATACGGGATAGCTACCTAAGGAGCCCTAAAAAGTCTGTGTGTGTGTGTGCTCAACAATTACACCTAAGCAAGACTACAGTTCATAAGATGTTAAAGAAACGTCTCTGTTTTACGGGGTACAAATTGCAGCTGGTGCATGCTATCAAACCGGCAGGTAGACCCACACGATGCGCGTTTGCTACAGATATGCTTCATGAGATTGACAATGATGCAAGATTTTTGCAGAAGATTGTGTTTAGTGATGAGACCTTCCATATCTGTGGACATGTTCATCGCCATAATGTTGTATGGGCTGCTGAACATCCTCATGCCTACGTTGAGTATGAACGTAACACCCCTAAAGTGAACGTGTGGTGTGGCCTGATGCATGATAAGGTGATAGGCCCTTTTTCTTTCACGGAGCAGTCTGTGACGGCAAACACCTATCTTGACATGTTGGAATTGTATGCAGTGCCACAATTTCCAGAAGGTGTCATCTTTCAACAGGACGACGCTCCTCCATACTACTCCATTGTTCGTGAGTTTCTGAATAGAACATTCCCCCGGCGGTGGATAGGCAGGGGTTCTGTCAAGCCAGAGCCACCATGATCCCCGGATCTGACACCCTTAGACTTTTACTTTTGGGGTTATGTGAAGCAACATGTGTACATTGAACTTATCAATGACATTAATCATTTAAAACAGAGAATCACAGACATTATTCACTCTGTTACACCAGACATCCTTACCCGTGTGTGGCAAGAACTTCTCTATCGTTTGGATGTGTGTAGGGTAACAAATGGAGCCCACATTGAACTGCACTGAATAGGTATGAAACTGGGAGAGTTTTCCTTTTATTTGGTGCAGATTTCACGTTTCTATCATCTTTTGTTGCTTTCCTGTGACCGGTCAAAAGTGCACCATGACTTTACGGACACACTGTATATATTTTCTCATATTAAATGAGAAAATTGGGTGACATGCCTAGAACGACACCTGGTAATTAGTGCTAAATAAAGGGGGTAGAGTATGTGGGGCCTGGCCCCAAGTTGGTGCTTGATGCTCTTACCCGCGTCAAGCCATCATCCCCGCTTGCCTGCATCTCTGTCATTGCCTCTTAGCCAGTTTCTCACATCTGGCTCAGCCCCCCTCAATCCAGCAGCCAGAATGCTCTTCTTAAAAAGCAATCACCAAAACCCCATTTGCGCGGACCTGGAGGCGCTCACATCTCGGACAGGAACAGGGCAGGCTGGAGGCAGCTGTTCGGAGAGTCAACACTGTCTTCGAGTCTTTCAACAGTTGTCTCACCAGGCAGCTTTCACGTGCAGCGGGCACAGTCCATGGGGTCTAGTGATTAAGGACGCCAAGTCCTTGCCTTCCTGACGTTTACAGCAGAGTGGGCAAGCCAAGCAAGCGAACTAAAATGGATTTGCTTAGAAGAATCCAACATGGAGATGGGGCTCATTGAAAAGCCCAGAGTCAAAGGAATTTAAATTGACCAAATAAAGTTTTGCAGAAAGGTAAAACCTATGACCAAGAGTTGCACCCGCACACCGAAAATCAACTGTGAAAGAATGGGCACAGTTTCATTTGGAAAATGCAAATCTGAAATAATATAAAACAAAATGAAATTCATGACAAAAAGCAAGCCAAAGAGAGGTCATTTTATATTGACATGGGGAGCAGTTTTCTACGTCGGTAAATCCTCCTTGAGTCTTTGTGTCAAAGGCAATGCATCAAAGGGTAGAACGAACTGAAGCGAGCACTCCCAGCAAAGCCTGAAGGAAGGAACAGACATGAAATAGCACAGAGATGCATCCACACAACTCCAGCAGATCAAATAGACCAAAATGCCCCAGAAGGTAGAGGATCGATTGAATGGATGTCTATGAAAAAAAAAAAATTCTTTTCTTTTTGAAACAGAGGATATACCTCCTTTTCTACTACCTATGGAATGTTTGTGAAAGTTAGTCCTATGTTTTACCAAAGAGGAAGTCTCTATAAATTTCCCAAAGCAAACAATGCACAGGGCACATCTTTGACTACAGTGCGGCATAATTAGAAACGAATAGCGAATGGTTACCAAAAAATACAAAAGTAAGGAAATTAAAATAAAAACACTTTCTTTTAGAAAATTTAAGATAAGCAACAACTGTTAGAAGCTAATGACTAAGTTACTGCAAATGGAAACAGAGTGACACCCATGGTGTATCAGAAAAAAGTCATAATCGAAAATGCTTTTCTTACCAAACAGGAAAGAATGAAAATTAGTAAAATAAACACTGAATCTAACAGTGGGAGGCAGAGAGAACAAAATAAGCATAAGCAAATGAGAAAGAGCTATGGTATAGCTTTTTTCTGATAAATCATCAAAATGATGAATCACAGAGGTAATTCTTTTTAAAAGAATAATAAGAATGTACAAGCTTCTGCAAAGCTAATTGAGAAGAGAGAAGTCGTGCACAGAGAACACAAAGAATGAGAAAGGCGATGACATAAATAAACTTTACTTAAGCCATTGAATGACTCTTTGTAATACTTTATTAATGATTCTGAAAATGTTAATGTTTATATGTCAACATTTATATGTCAAAGTTACAAAATTGACTTAAGAGATAGAACACTCTAAAGAACAAAACCTACCTAGAATGATTCACTGGTAAATTCTATTAACTATCAAGATACAGCTAATTCGTGTGATGAATGAATGGAAGGATAGATACATACACAATGGGTGGGAGGAAGGAGGGACGGCTTGACAGGGCGGATGGATGGATGAATGGAGAAGTGGAGAGAAGCTCGGGACCTGGAGATGCAGAATCGGAGACTGGGAAGGGGCTAAGGAAGACGTGGAGGCAGTTTTAAGACTGGATGACATGTGACCAAATGACCTTGGCCCACAACCTTCTGGGCCGACAGAAATGCCCTCTGCAAACCTTAGGTTTGGTCTTCCCGAAGCTGACACCCCCTGCACACAGGACCAGCAGTCCAGTGTTCACAGGCTAATCCAGACAGATCAATTAAGCCAGTAAAACCTCATCCTGACACTGTCCACGCTCTCCTAGCGATCTGCCCTGCCCTGCCCTCCCCGGGAGCCCCGCAGGTGCAGTCTCTCCAGGGGGCGGTGAGAGCCATGAATAGTAAGGGTTTTAGCTCAAGCACACAGAGGCATTTAGCTGCCCAAACCTAATCCCCCAATAATCGGATTATGTAAATTCCTACTTCAACCCCTTTCCCTGCAGGACCCAGCCCCTAAACTCTTCACACTTGGAGACAGGGTCCGCAGAGGACCCATCACTCAGAAGAATCACTATGAGTGGAATGGTGCATCCAAATTATGTCCCCATTTTAAAAACTATAAAGCCAACAGTCATATGTAAGACAGTTTTGAGAAGAAAACAAGTCAACTCTGGTTTCAGTGGGCCAACATAATTGCGCTCCCTGCTCCATAGTCCTCACCCTCTCTGTCTGTGCCTGTCCACTTGTATGCAGATCCTATGTCATAGCTTATTGCTTCACTCAGCGTCCGATCTTGCTACCCAGTTGCCACAATTCTTTTCACAGCTGTAGACTAGGTCCTTAAAAGAATACATTAGCTCCCAGGTTTTAGCTTAGATGACAGGTAATGTAGGTTCTTGGTTTAAATTCTAACCCAGAGCTCTGCTAGAACTGTGATACAGTAAGTAGGGCCGGGCGGAGAAGCAGCCAGGCTTCTCCGCAGCACACAGAGAAGACCGAGGGCAGATGGAGGATGAGTTGGCGATGTTTACTGCACATACTCGGTTGTAAAGGCCCCTTTTGTGCCTGTGTACAAATAGACCAGTCACTTCTCTCCCACCTTACCCTCCAATCCGTCCTTTCCTCTGCCACCAGAATGTAACCTGTAAATCTAAACGTATTCCTCCCGTGTTCGAGACTCACAGCTGCCCGAACATAGACTGCCCTACTCCTACACAGGCAATTCCTATGTAGCCTTTCCCTCCCAGCCTTGGGTTCTGTGCCCCAGATGGCCCTGCTCTGGCCCTCTCAGGCACCTGCCTGGTGCCCATTTCCCATGTTCTAGACCACACTCTAGGTTGCTGGGACCCCTGAATTTAAACCAAACTCTGAGCATTCGGACCTTTGAATTTCTGCTCAAATGGCCCTGATTAATTTTCAGAGGCTGCACAGAACTCTCCCGTGGGTCCATGTGAGCTGGGAGTCCTTGTCATTTACATAAGGCCCTCTACAGAGCAAGACAGAACTGGAGGGTAGGAAACACTGGGGACGGGGGTGGGACAGGAATCTGCATGTGGACCCTTGTCCCAGGTCCCACAAATGTCAGACAGAGGCAGCCCTGCTTCGAGGCCTCGTTTAGATGCCATCCCTCCCACGAGCCATCTCTGATCCTCCAAATACTATCTTTTGCCTCCAAAACTCCAGTGTCATGCTCTCTGGGACTTTGGACCATCTGTCTTGTATGTAGTCAGTTTTGTCATGCCCTCTCCTTCCCAAAGGCTGTGAACTCCATGAAAGCAGTACAGAGTTTTCTTTGCCTTCCTGCCCCCTGAGAACCTAGCAGCTTTTAAAATTTTTAACAAGAACATGATTCATCCTTTTTTTGAGAAAGGGGACAAACAGCCCCAAAGTCTCAGTGGCTTACAAGAGCCCAGATGTATTCCTTACTCATGTTCCATGAGGGTTGTGGTCTGCTATGGGTTTGTAGCATGGCTTCTACAATGAAGGAGCAACCCCAACCATGACTTTCTCATGCCTGAGCCCAAGCAGCAGTCACTCTTAAATGTGAATCAGGTCTGCTCACATTTTATTGGAGGGTGCAAGTCACATGACCAAGCCTGGAAGGGGGCACAGAAGGGCTCTCCCTCCACCAAAGGAAGAGACACTGCCAGTCACTTGACAATAGTCAGGCTATATAATCCTCTCATAGCGAAGGGCGCTAGTAATTGTTACGGTAATAATACAATCAACCATAATAAAATTGCCAATATCCTGACTGAGTGCTAGGTATTGTGGTGAATTCTCGACCTGTTTTGTTAATGCTTACAATCCTATCATTTCCCCCATTTTAGAGATGAGGAAACGGAGGCAGGGAGACGTTACATAATTTGCCTGGGATCATACAAGCAGACTAGGGATTTCAAGCAGGGAATGCAACTCCAGAGTCCTTTATTCTCATCTACTAAGCTGTGATGTATTTGTGAATTTATTGTATCAAATCCTGTGCTGGGTCATTCAGAGAGGGCAATGTTTAGAAATTCATTACTAATCCATTCATTTAATCAACCGACATTTGATGGATGCCTGTTCACTAGGGCTGGGGAGGAAACAGCAACATAAGTAAAATATTATTACTACATGAAGGTGAATGATAAGAAGAATAAAGCAGGGCAGGAGGACGAAGAGTACTTGTGGGTGTGAAGGTGCAATTGTAGATATTGTGGTCAGAGAATGAACCTTCACTGAGAAGGTGACATTGGAGCAAAGACCTGAAGAATGGCAGCTCCTTGAAAGGAGGAATTTGTGTGTGTTTTGTTTAAAGTTGTGTTCACTCAATAACTTTTTAAATGAATGAAAGAAAGTGATGGAGAGAACAATGAGGATAACCTGAGGGAGAGTGTTGCAGGCAGAGAAAACAGTGCAAAGGCCCTGAGGCAGGAGGGTGTCTATTGTGTTTCTGAAAAAAAAAACATAAAAAAAACAGAGGTCAGAGTGGCTAGAGCTGAGTAAACAGGAGAAAAGGAACAGAGAGTTCAGGTAAAGGGTAGCCCCATAGCCACTATAAAGACGTGAATTCAACTCCAAATGAAATGTAGAAACAGACAAGGGTTTTAAACAGAGAAGTGATGGAATCTGAGAAGTTTTCATAGCATCATTCTGGATGATGTTGGACAATAGACAGGAAGGGGCAAGTGTAGAATCAGAAAGGCCACTGAAAAAAAAAATCCTGTGCTGGGCACTGGAACCTGACCCATATATCCGGAATCTGTCCAGTGCAGTGATGAAATTTGTTGTGCCTATCAATCTCTTTTGGTACTTAGTAAAACTGGGGATTTCAGATCCCACTCCCAGAAAACCTGATCTGGTGGGTCTGGATGGTGGGTGTAGAGATCTGCCTGCCCTCACCCTTGATTCTGAAGCAAGTGGTTCTCACAGTACAGTTGGAGACTGCTGAGGCTTAAATAATTGACATATGATGAATTACTGACCTCTAGGACTTCCCTAGGATTGGTAAACTGTACACAGGGCTGCAGCCCAGGTGGGTGGAAGGACCCCTGCTGGCCCCCAGCCTTACACAAAACGGATCCTCCCTACGCCTCTGCCCTTTATCTGTGGCACAGGGAGGGCTGGTCCGGGGAAGCGGGGACACGGGCAGTGGGGCGGGACAGGCGGGAGTCCCGGGAGGGAAGGGGCCCCGAGGGCCTCCCTAACAAAGGGAGGTGTCCTATAAAGGGAGCGGCGGCGGTGGCGGGCATCCAGGCGAGGGCGCGCACAGCGGGTGACAACGACAGCGTGGGCTCCCGGCTCTTGGCAAGAAGGTGCGTCGACTCCGGGGTGGGGTGGGGAAAAGTGGGCGCCGCCGGGGCAGGTTCTTGGGCCCACAGGTCTCCCGCGCAGCCTCTGAGCCCGAGCCGCACTCGCCGGGGAGGGCAGGAGTGTGGAGGTGACTTGGTAGCCACCACCAAGTCAACCCAGTGGAAGACCTGGCAGGGCAGGAGGGTGGCGCAGCTCCGGGAGCTTGGCCTGTTCCCTAGCGCTGGCCAGGGCCAGCCTCACTTTGATACGCGTTCCAGAGCACCTGGAGGGCCATTCAGGTAGCTCCTGCCTTGGAGACTCCCGGACCCGTCAGATGCGCATCTTGCCTCAGCGCCTTGGAGACTCCCGGACCCGTCAGATGCGCATCTTGCCTCAGCGCCTGAACTACTTATTCACCAGGCACAGGGCGCTGCAGGCAGGGGGAGTAAGGGTTATACAAAGAAAAGGGGAAAAGCCGAAAAGTGAAGTGGGCATGGACAGCAGGTTGGGCGGGGTCGGTGGGGAGGAGCCGGTGTTGAGCACACCTTGGACAAACAGGTGGCTTTCCCAGTGCCCACCCAAAGGCTGGTATTCGCAGTAAATGGATTTATTTGTAACATCAACATGCAGAGTTGTCTAACGAGAATAGTAACCTGCATAATCGTATGTATTCTGATTTTTATATTCTATAGAAAGGATGAATATAGTATATATGTGTACATACCAAACTGGCTACTTTTGGGGAATGAGATTAAATAGGTAGATAGATAGGTAAGGAGCCTTTTATTTTTTTACTTTATGAACTCATGTACTGCTTGATTATTTTTTCTTAAATGAGTATGTATGACTTCTCCAAACATTTCAGAAGGCAAAGCTATGCCTGGTGTTGGAGTTTAGGCATCTTCTACTAATGCAGCTATAGGAAGCACCCCTTGTCTCTGGCTTTCTGGAGCGTTTTCACTTACTTTCCGGAGAAAGGTAAGAGACAAGTACACAAGACCAAACGCTACACAAGACCAAATGCCAGGAACAGAGAATAAAGTCTTAGGAAGAAAGCAGCATGAGTCTGAGTAGCCTGGACAAGCCAGCGCAGGCATGTTAGCCGTGTGTCTGTGTTGCATATTGTCTCCGTGACCCCAGTGGGCTATGTGTCCAGGAACCACCAGCATGACAAAGCAGCTGCTCCTATTGGGGGAATTAGTCAGCTTCTCTGGGGGCATAATTGTCATTCTTTTCTCCACTAACCTGCTACCTTCTGTGGTGACAATATAAATAGAGGTTTGTCTACTGGGACATTCCTCCAGTCCAGCATTCCTATGGGGGTTGTGACTGAGGTCATGACTGATAGGGGTATGTAGATAGAATTCAGGGGTTCTATATATTTATTCGGAAAAAAGCTATATCTTTCTTTCCACTAACCTTTCATTTAAATTTCACCTCTCTATTCTTTTTTTTTTTTTTTAGAGAGGAGACACAGAGTGAGAGACAGAGAAAGAGAGAGAGAGAGAGAGAGAGAGAGAGAGAGAGAAAGGGGGGAGGAGCTAGAAGCATCAACTCCCATATGTGCCTTGACCAGACCAGTGCAGGGTTTTGAACTGGCGACCTCAGTGTTCCCAGGTCAACGCTTTATCCACTGCGCCACCACAGGTCAGGCCACCTCTCCTTTATTTATGAATGTGGGTCATACCCTGCAGTGGCGTTAGCAGCCGTGGTGACTTTGTCACCAGTAGAAATCACAGATACTTTCACATGACTGGTGCTGCAGATCTCTTGGGGGAAAAAAATCATTTCCATATCACTATGTAGAAATTATGGTAATAAATCTAAAGTGTTAAACAAAAAGCACATGTATTACTGTATAATTGTAGTTATTTTAATAACTAATAAGTATAATTGGTTATGTGTCTATGTATTTTAACTGATGCAGTTAAAAGTCATCATTCTGAGCTGAGAACCAAAGGCTTTTTACCGTATGTATTTAAAATCAGTGTCCTGAGATGACATCCATCCTCGGACTGCCCGAGGGGTCCAGGGTGCACGAAACATTATGGCCCCTGACCCAGCAGCAGTCAGTGGTGACACAAGTGCATGAAAACCCAGGCTCGGGGCACAGGCTCTGCCACTGATTTCCGTGTGACCTGGGACAAAATGCTTCACCTCTGTTTTTGACATTTATCAGATGTTTTCTAATTCTTTGGCATCTGATGTATTTTTTTAAAGCTCTTACATTACTCTGAAATCATGACTAGCAGCAGTCAATCCTTGCAACTGGAAAAAGACTAAATACAATTCTTAAATTTTTATTAAATTTATTGGGGTGACATGGATTAATAAAATTAGATAGGTTTCAAGTGTACAATTCTATGATACATCATCTGTATATAATTGCATTGTGTATTTATCACCCAAATATGGACTTTAGTAATTTTCTGGTGGGCTCTTCTTTGAGTCTTTCCAGCTTGTTAAATCATTGATTTCTATTTCCTTTATAGAGGAGAAGAGAAGCACACTTGAGGAGAAATCAACAAGTAATTTTTAAGCACCTCCTAGGCTGGCAGGCTTTGTTTCAGAAGCTTGTCTTCCCCCTGTTCCCTCTGTCTGCTCCTAGCACAATAGATTCACGCCCTCTTAGAAAAGAACACAGTTAGTTTGTCCTGCCTAATCTTTTTCTTACCAGTTTGAAACGACCCCCTATGGGCCTGCAGTAGACTTACCAAATGAGCTGAACCCTCTTTTGACAAGAGAAGCTTGGAAGTAACTTTGCTCCCATAGTGCTGGCTGCAAGACGCCAGTTTTGCTGGGAGTAAATGAGACATTTTTCTATCTAAAATCCTCCTGATTTAGTTTTAAACTTTGAATTTTAGGTTCAGTTGGACACGGTTTGACAGCAGTCATACTTTCACGTAGGACCAAAGCGAGGTTATTTAGAAACGGCGTAGGTTAGACAATTGGCAGTCGTGGGTGCTGTGGCATTTCAGAGCAGAAAGAGGGCTTGGGGTCAGCTGGTCCACCTCTCTGGTTTGGGGGGGACACATGGTCTGTGGGCAAGCCCCCCGAATGCCTGGGTTAGGTGCTGTTTCTCTGCCCCAGCAGTCCCGGTGCTTCCCTCTCCGTGTCATGCAGGCAGCGGGCACAGTATCTGGCATGTAGTGTCAGGGAGTGTTGATGCCAAATCTTAGAAAGCGTATGATTATAACTGGTCCATGAGTCTCTGGGAGTGTCTCAGCAGGGACAGGAAATGGAGGTAAGCGGCTGGTGCAGGAGCCTGAAGCCTGCCGCCCGCTGCTGCGCTTCTGCTTACCTCCGGGTTCCCAGCACAGCACTGAACTGTCCAGCCAGATAGAGGACCTGTCTGGGGACATGTCCCTGAGGCACAGTGTCATTCTCTGGAGTAATGACACTTCCCATCTGTATTGGGAAGAGAACCCTTGTGTTTATTAAGCATCTATGTGCTGGGCACATAGTATATTGGTATATTTATATACTTTCTAGAATGTCTCACTTAATTCTCACAAGAACCCTGAGGACGGCTCTATCTCCGTTTTCCAGAAAAGAAAACTGAGTCTTAAAGAATTCAACTGATTTTCTCAGAATCTCTAGGGAATTGGGAGCTGAGATTCACGCCAGGTCTTTCTACATTAAAGCCTATGAACTTTTTTAATTTTTTTCCATTTTGAAGAAAACATGAATACTTTCTTATATAAAAATGTAAAATAATGCCAAAGTATATAGAATAAAACACTCAAGTCTTATTTTTCTATCTTCACCAAACCCACTGTCCTCCCCAAGGAGACCCTGTTGACAGTGTGAATCCTTCCAGGTATTTAACTCTGCATCTACACACACATGCACACACATGTACACGCAGATGCACACACACATATATCCATACACTCCTATAGAGTGAAATAAACAAACACATAAAGTTACTGCACCATAGCTTCTTTTTTTTTTTTTTAATCAGAGTAGGGGAGGCAGAGACAGACTCCCACATGCACCCAACTGGGATCCACCCGGCATGCCCACTAGGGGGCGATGCTCTGCCCATCTGGGGCCCTAGCTCCGTTGCAACAGGAGCCATTTTTTTAGTGCTGAGGCAAAGGACATGGAGCCATCCTCAGCACCTGGGGCCAACTCACTCCAAAGGAGCCATGACTGCAGGAGGGGAAGAGGTAGAAAGAGAGAGAGAGAGGTAGAAAGGGAGAGAGAGGGGTAGAAAGAGAGAGGAAGAGGTAGAAAGAGAGAGGAAGAGGTAGAAAGCGAGAAGGAGAGAGAGAGGGAGAAAGAGAGAGAGAAGCGAGAGGGGGAGGAGTGAGAAGCGAGAGGGGGAGGAGTGAGAAGCAGATGGTCGCTTCTCCTTTGTGCCCTGGCTGGGAATCAAACCTGGGACATCCACACACCGGGCTGATGCTCTACCACTGAGCCAATCAGCCAGGGCACTTCTTTATTAGAAAAAAATAAATTACAACAAACATTTACTGTTCTCTGTTTTATTTGTAGGACAATTGTAATTGTTCAATATGCATTGAGCACTTACTGGGTGCCTGACACTGAGTTAAGGTACTATATGTGTATCATTTTATGTGTCCTCACAGGTAGAACCCCAAGTTGTCCTTCACCTATGAGGCATCTGAGGCACAGAGAGGGTAAGAGATTTCTCAAGGTCACACAAGCAGGAGGAATAGTGGTAGAAGGCAAACCAGGGTCCGGCTCTGGAGTCTGTGCTTTTAACCATCACTGGATGCCTCCCCAATGTCTGACTTGATGGAGTCAGGGCTCGGAGGTAGCAGCGTGGATTGTTCCGGTTAACTGCGATCACCCCATTTGGTTCCTCTGTAAGTGCACTGTGTGGTGAACTGACCCCTAGAACGTGTTTCCGACCCTAGACCAATCCCAGCAATGTCTCCAACACTCAGCACAGCCAGCACAGCTTTCCTGTGAATGTAGCTGAGTTAATACACAGAGACAGTGCCTGGCACAAAGCCAGGGCTCCGTTTGCTCACGTTTTCCTTACTGTGCAGTTCACAGGATGCCTTCATGGGCAGCATTTCATTTAATCCCTACAACAACCCTGCGAGGAGAGAATGATTTTGTTAACCCATTTGACAGCTGAGGAACTGAAGCTCAGGTGAACTGACACAGAGCGCCTGGTGGCTGGGTAGTGTTCGGTGCTGTGATTAGAACATGCAGCTGAGGGAAAAGTGGCTTTTTCCGTCTGTTCTGTACTGCTATACCTTCCTCTAGGATGGCAGGTGTCTTGTATGTGACTGCACGGCTTCCTGATTAAAGCAGGCTGTGCTAGGCATCTGAGCGGTCCTATGCAGGGAGTAGAGCACTGGTTCGCAGCATTGACCACACACCGAGATCACATGGAAATAAGTACGTGGCTTGGATCTCACATTAACAAAGAAATTGGGGTTCATCTGCAAGGGTTGCAGGTAGCTGACAGCTGCACTGCCTTCAGGATGGTCCTCAGCTCCCAGCCGGTGACCAAGCGGGTCCAGTCTACTGGGATCTGACTATTTCTGCCCAATGGGGTCCCCTCTAATAGGCAGTCTGTACCCCAGAGCTACCTGTTGGTTGACTGCCACGTTTTCAAATCCATACTGCAGGAGGATGCTCTTCTGACGCGTCCCGCTACCTCCCTGCTTTCCTTTCACGGGTATCAGATGTGCACTGCAGTCTGGAGGCTTTCTCGGCCCAATTCTACTTGCTTCCCTTGTTGTGCACAGACATTTACCCCAGTGAACCGCTTGTACCTGCAGCTCCTAGTTAGCATAGGCTTTCTGGAGGACCCAGCTCATCTACGGGGGGGGGGGGGGGGGTTAAAAACTGCTAATGCCCTCAGAAGGTTTTATTTAATTGATTGGAGGTGCAACCTGGTTGATTCCAGTGAGCGGCCCAAGGTGAAAGCCACTTGAATAGGAGGAAAGTTGAAAGGCATAGATTCAAAGGACTTTACGTTAGAAAAGAACCTGCTTTCTGTCACTTCAATGGGCCCTCAACAAGTCAAATATTTTAGGTTCTTTTCAAGTAAAATGGGCCCACACTTGGCTACCACACATACCCTTTTTAAAAAATAATTAAGTCTTTATAGTTTTGATTTTAAAATGTTTATTTTTTAGAATGAGGAAGGAAGAGAGAGACACACATCGATTTGTTGTTCTACTTACTTATGCATTCATTCATTGGCTGGTTGTTTAATGTGCTGTGTCTGGAGATTGACCCTGCAACCTTGGTGTATGGAGACAATGGTCTGACCAACTGAGCTCCCCCAACAGGACTGTACATGCCAATTTTTAACCCTCTGACTCCTTCCTGCTATGTGTGCTTCATGGAAGGAAGCCGGCATTGTGAGAGGCACCTAGTGAATTCCTGACATACTGCTTGAGGCATTATATAACGTAGACACGTGATGTTTACTCACAAACTCATATCCCCATGGAGATCTAAATGGAAATAAATGACATGTAGAGTTTAGGGGAAGAGTTCAGTGGCTGTGACCTGATTACTCTGGCCTTGATATGACCCTTGTATACCTTCCTCTCCTCGGCAGTGTGGTTCTGGAACTGGCCCTTAGGGCGTGGGACACAGCACTGTAATTTATAGGTGTTTATACATGTGCTGCCTCCTTCACCAGACTGTTCAGTAAGCCCCTGGAGGACAAGTAACCTGTCCAACCACATGTACAATCCCGGCTTATAGAGCAGGGCGTGGCACAGAGCAGGTCTACATTAAGGGTTAGAATAAAAGGACAGAGGCACCAAGAACCAAAAGCTTATAGCAGGTTTGGTTATAGAAGGCCAAGTTATCCCCCTCAAGGAATGTTCAATACCCCACAAGTCATTTTTATTAACAAATATATTCTGTTGTATTTATTCATCAACACGTTTATAGCAATTACTATGTGACAGGCACTGTTATAAGTGATTTACAAATACTAACTTATTTAATTCTCCTAAGAGCCTCTGTCTACCACCAAGGGCTGTAGGACTTCAGCGAGGAGTGGGCATGGGGGGGCCTGGGATTCATAGAAAAGGAGGATCTGAGCTGTTCTTTAAAGAGTGTGTAGAAATAGGCAAGGAGAGTGAGGAGGGAATTCAAGGAAGAGAGCATGGCATGTGTAGAGGGGTGGAGTTAGGAGTATTTACTGCTCTTGGGGGAACAGGAAGGGGCGGACTGCTAAGGGAGCCAAGACTGGAGCAGGCGGTGATAGCAGTGAGCTCGGAGCACCCAGGGGTCAGGTGCCAGGCTTTGGCTCGTTTGCTGATGCTCAGAAACGTTCCCATTGATGTGTGTCAGTCCCAAGCACGCGATAAAAGGGGCTATGCTTCTAAGAGTTAAAAATGGCACAGCAATTTTTGGCTGTATATGAGGATAATCATGCCTCTAGATTTGGAGAGGTCACATAAACAGAGCCTGGGGGAGGCCCAGGTCCAGGCTGAATCGTCACCCACCTGCCTCTGGTCTGTCTTCTTTTGTCACCCTAAATGTCCCCACTTCCTACAACAGGCTTCCAGGACTCTTCATCGCCCTGTTCATCCTCCTCTAAACGTGGTCCAATCTGGGTATTTTAGCTCTTCCACTGCGGGGTCCAATCCTCTGCCAGCTGAGAGGAGAAATGTGTTATCCTTTCCAACATTCCAAATGTTGTGTTATTGATGAAACCTAGGATCACAGCTTTTTAAAAAAGAATCCATATTCAACCCTCTATTCTATTGGCTAAATACATACTTTATTACTCAGTCCTGTACATGTACTCAATCCTATGCTGTGCCTGACTCCAAACAATTAGGAAGAGTTGATTATAAAAGAAGTAATGGGGGTGTTGTGATAGGACAGCCTTGTAACCGGGGGCTTTAAAACAGCCAGGGAGAAAAAGGCCGAAGGGTAGTGTTCTCATCCTGCCCTTTCTTCTGCCACATTTCTTCCTTCCTTCAAAGGAGGATTCAAAAACCCTGAAAATGAGAAAATGAAATTCCTAAAATCTGGGTCAAGAAGATTAAACATCTCAGGGTTTGGCAGGACAAGGACGCGCATCAGGCCTCTTACAAGGTGTCGGCCTCAGGGCCCTTTCTCTTTCCCGCCCCAGGAACTCAGACATGACCAGGAAGATCTTCACAACTTCCAGGGAACGGTGGAGGCAGCAGAACGTCAACAGCGCCTTTGCCAGGCTGAGGAAGCTCATTCCCACTCACCCTCCGGACAAAAAGCTGAGCAAAAACGAAACGCTTCGCCTGGCAATGCGGTATATCAGCTTCCTGGTCAAGGTCTTGGGGGAGCAAAGCCCACAGCAAACGGGAGTGGCTGCCCCGGGGAACATTCTGGGACTCTTTCCCCAAGGACCCCACCTGCCAGACAGGACTCTGCTCAGTGACTACCAGGTTCCTTCACCTGGCCCAAGCCACCACATCCCATAGTGCGGCCCTGACTCTCAGCACCCGTGGAAACGCTTGTTCAGAAGTTACCGGCCAGCGACAGCCTTTTGCATGTTGCAGAGTCAGCCTGATGAATAATTTGTGAGGCCTGAACGTAGGCTCCCTAGGAGTGGCTCAGGGACAGCTGCAGGACTTTGGAGCCCACCATCCCTGGGGCTTCAGGCAAAGCAGCCTGTTTCTGTCTGTTTTATGTATCTAAGATCTCCGTAAGATGTTGTTCGAACAGAAAACAGTCAGAGGTTAAAAAACAGGTTTGAAAATCACTGTTTCGCTCGGTATGTTTTCAGTTATAAGGAAGTTTTCTTATGCATTTCAGATGAATAGAAAAATTTTCCCTCAGAACATATTTAAGTTTGTTTTGAAAAATGTAGCATGTTTGATCAAGGGCAAACAAAGTAAGTCTTCAGGTTGACAAGTTGTAAAGCTAGCCCTTGCAGAAAAACTCCTGGAGCCTTGTGGGAAAATCTGTGGAGAAAAGACTCTCCTGACGTGTGAGGATTTCAGGAATGCAGCCGATACAGGTAGAAGGCCTCTGCATCCTTTATCTCTGTAGAAGTGTGAGCTGTTACCTGCACTGAGCCATTGAAATGTATGTTATCTCCAAGGCCAAATGGTGAATTATATTTGTGAGAGGCAAGGACTTGATAATTTATGAATTAGACTTTCTAGTTTTTTTTATGAAAAACAGCTGAAATAGATTATCTAACCCCTCAGTGTCACATGACAGGTATTAATACTTTTAATTCAGCTCGAGTGCTGGCTGATTTAAGATGCATAAAATTCAAATATAATTATGAAAATCTAAACATCACCATTTAACGACTCATTTAGCAGAGAGCTTAGTTTATTCAAAAGATTTAGAGTAGACCATAAGACTGTTCTACTAGACGCTAATGAATTAATGAATTTGTAATTTGTCTTCCCACTATGGAGCATTAGCTCAATGGTACGTACGCCAGAAGGGGCAGTACCCACAGGTCGATGGAACAGTGTGGATCCGGCATAACTCACCACCTCGTGCCACTCTGATGATGCTTGGATTCAGAGATGGATTGCATAGCTAAGCCCAGAATACAAATAACACCATTTGATTGTCTCTGAGATATTTTATTTCCCCAAAGTTCTTGATGGTACATTGGTTTTAAAACCTTCTGAGCCACTAGTAGGAAACGGATGGATTTGCGATTATGGATTTCCAGTGTACACACAATAGAGAGATTTGAATTCCTGCCACTCTAGAAAGAAGATAGTTGATTTATGAAAGGCTAGAATGAGCCTCTTTGGTTTGGTAATCTGAAGAAAGCAGGAGGAAACCCACTCATAATCTCATCCCCCCAAAATAGCAAGTCCGTCCTGTCTTTAAAGGCTATATACAACATTCACACGTGGAGCACGCTGTGGTTATCAGAAGCAGTGCATTTGCTTCTAGGTCCTTTCTTTAAACTGCATTCAGTAAACTTTCCGATGGACCCGAATGGCCCAGGGAAACACATAAGCACAGAGATCACGGGATTCAGCCCACCATTGTGCATTTCTTTCTCTCGAGCTTGGATGGACTTAACTTTGTCCACAGACTACCAAAGCTTTGACGATAGTTGTCAACTGAGCAACACTACCTACTTTCTCTCTCTCATTTGGCGTTAAATCAAACTCCCATTTTTGACAGCATTTCTGTGTTAGCTACATTCTAATATGCTGCCGAGGAAGGCGCGGAGGCCTGAATATGGGATTGGACTGCTTCTCTCAGAATGAGCCCACTTTCCGGCAGTCAGGGCCACGCCCGCGTGCATGGAGGGCCTGTGGACCGAAATGTCCCAGAGTGCCCCTACAGTTGTGAGGAGATGGCATCATCATCAAACTATGTGAGGGGGACAATTACTTATAGAAACCCTGCAGGAAATCCCTTTGATAAATGTGCAAACATTTAAAATAGTATTTTATGTAATTCACCTCTTAAGTGATTGCTTTTGCAAGCTTGGCTTTTGGTATCTCACGTTGTGTCAGGTTAAAATGACTGTCAAAGGAATTGTGGGTATATGTGGGCCAAATACATGTGGACTGGAAGTGAATTCAGACTATATCACTGTATAGTCTTCATTGGAGTCCTATCCTTAAGGCTTGGTGATTGCCATAAGAATTATGTTCTTAAGAGTAAGAACGTATTCTAGATCACTGACTGCATCTCTTTCTGGATCATTGGAACCCAACAGAGGAGTTTAGATGGATTATATCATCTATGCTACTCTGTTACTTGAAATCAAGTGTTTGGTCTGCTATGAACACCACTGGAAACTTCTGGAAACCACAAGTTCATTTATTTATATGGAGCATTCGATTGGCTAATTCTACTCCTCATATGACAGAGGAGAAAACAAGTCCAGAGGATTAATAAGAGACTTTACAGAGGTGATTTTAGCAGTTGGTGGAAACCCAGTAGTGGATTGCCTGGCCCAGTGCCCAGCCTTTCTACAGCCTGTCGGTCACCATTTTAGGATTAAAAATGGACAAGCATCCTATGATTAGACTCATCTCTTTTCAACAGTGCTCCATAATCTTCTATGCCTTTTTTATTGAAATTAAATTATTGTGCTTTGTAGACTGTGATTAGAAGTATAAACCAAAGATTTTATCTGTTGTTTTGTGATATTTTTACCACTCATTCTAATTTATGATTTAACTATTAATTTATTGAAAATAAATTTAAAAAATAAATTGTTTTTTTTTCTTTTTAAAAAGAATGTAATAAATTAACTAATCACATCCACCCATTTGCTCCATCCTCAGAGCCAGTCTT
This sequence comes from Rhynchonycteris naso, assembly GCA_037038555.1. NCBI lineage: Eukaryota > Metazoa > Chordata > Mammalia > Chiroptera > Emballonuridae > Rhynchonycteris > Rhynchonycteris naso. Next base: position 26,505,583 of record CM072996.1, on the reverse strand, counting down.
CTGGCTTGAACCTCCCCTTCTCTATCCCAGCCCCATTGTCTTTAGTCAGAAAAAAATGCTGTACCCCACAAACCAGGCCTGACCCCTTACCTTCCACAGTCCCCTAAGTGGAGTGTACATGCTAATAAAACCATTTCACTTGATGGTCCCCAAACATGCCCTGCTCTCTAATACCCCTGACTGCTCCTGTGATTCCATCTGCCTACATGAATGTCCGTGTTCCCACTGGTTTAACTCACCCCTCCACCTGCACCAGTCCCACTGCTAAATCCCTGCATGACTGATCTGAAACACCATCCTCCAGGAAGCTGGACTCATCTTTTTTTTTAGATTGTATTTATTCATGTTGGGGAAGAGAGAGAAAGAAAGAGAGAGAGAGAAGGGGGGGGAGGAGCAGGAAGCGTCAACTCCCATATGTGCCTTGACCAGCAAGCCCAGGGTTTCGAACTGGCGACCTCAGAGTTCCAGGTTGGCTCTTTATCCACTGCGCCACCGCAGGTCAGGTTAGACTCATCTTAAACATCATCTCTTCCACAAAGGCCTCCTAGATTTCCACCATTCTTCTAGTTTCCCTTCTCTTAGAATCCCCTTATGTACTTCAGGGCATTATTTCCTCTACCCTGTGTGTTCACGTATCTGTTTTCTCTGTCCCCCTTTCTCCCCAGGTAAGATCCCCTTGACACAGTGACAGTGTCTGTCTAACATCTTAATCCATAAGATAGCCCTGCAAGTGATGATACTTAAAACTTTATCAGGACTGACTCTGTTAAGAATATTCCTGTAGCCTCCCCTAAAAGATGACATTGACATGAAACTTGAACAGGCTGAATTTTATTGAGAAACCTAATGTCTAAACCTCTTGTTAAAAGTTTGTTTCTCATGCTCTCCATTCAACCTGGCTCTCGCTGCACTTGCCTCTTGAAGTTTCATCACCTAAGAATGGCTTGAGACGACCAAAATATGTATGTTATGCACAGCAGGCTTTGTCCTCAAAAGGCAAAAAATGAAAGGGGTCTGGGAGACTGGACAGCTTAACTGTTGACCCACAGGCCAAAGGTTAGTTAAAAGTCACATCCTTAAATTAAAAGGTCAAAGATAAGGAGGGAATCTAAAATCTGAATGGCCGTGCAGAGTAAGGGATTTAAAGTAGCAGGTGCTGCACAATGCCAAGGAATGAATGCAGTTGGCGGATTACAGTCAGCCGGGGCCAAGGTCTCCTACACTGAACGTGTGCTTCTGTGGCTGCTGGAGTTTACTCCAAACAAGGACACTTTCCATTTTATTTTCTCTTTTGAGAACAGGCTATCACAAAGAGATTTTATTTTTTAAAATTTACTGATTGATTTGAGAGAGAGAGGAAGCAGGGAGAGGGGGAAAAACATCGATTTGCTATTCCACTTATTTATGTATTCATTGGCTGGAAGTTGTTTGTGCCCTGCCAGGGGACCAAACCTGCAACTTTGGTGTATGGGTACAATGCTCCAACCAACTGAGCTACCCGACCAGGGCTATCACAAAGAGATTTTAATGAGCACTAGGCTTTTACATACACCTTAGTTATGTTTGTAATCAATCAAATAACTTACACGCTAAGAATTTAACTTCCAGAGCTCAAGAATTCCATGATAGTTGAATAAAGTAAGCTGTTCACTTGCTGTTCTGAATAACTTTCAAAGGCAGGGTTATTTAATATGAGCCTGAGTGATTATCCTTCCAGGAATGTATCATAAAGAAATATTCAGAATTGTAGTCAGAGAATTATGCAAATGGATATCCATTTCAGAATGATTTACACTGTAAATACAAGTAAAATAAAATTATAATAAAAAGAGTAAAGCCAGGATTCACTGAGTGCTTACTATATGCCAGGCGCTGTGCCGGCAGCCTCCTGTGTATCAGCTCACATAGGCTTCATAACGGTGTTCTGTTGTTAAAAGTATACTGATTATATGTATTGTTCTCACTTCACAGATGAGGAAACTGAAGTGTAGATTATTTCATTTACTCAGGTTTCCACTGCAGGGCCAGAATCTGACCCTCAGTCATTTTTACTCAAAATCAGTGCTTTTCACAGACATTTTTTTTTTTACCTCAGAGTTCTTAATTGCTTTTTACCCTAACCACCTTAATGTAAACAAGCACAACACTGAAAACACAAAGGTTCCCATCAGAAGCACAAGCTGGGGTAACACCACGATCAGACCCTGTGAGTGGATTGAGCAGCGGGCGCAGGCGCAAAGGTGTGCCTGTTGGGGTGGCTGGTTGGATCTCCTGTCTGGTGGACTCGGTAGGGTGCCAACATGTGATGGCTTTACCTTTTCCCCTCACTGCCTAATAATCTTCCTTTCCCATCCCATAATGGCCTGTCAGACAGAGCCCAGGCCTGGCCAGTCTTTCAGGAACAAAAAGACAGCGCAGGCCAATTCAAAAGCCCATATCATGCTTTCTTACTTTTATGCCTGCCTGGCTCAAGAATGACCGATGGCTCAGGGCACTGACACTGTGAGTGAGTGAGTGAGTGTGTGTGTGTGTGTGTGTGTGTGTGTGTGTATGTGTGTGTGTGTGTGTGTGTTTATGCACAGGGTGGGAAATCTACTCCTCCACATCTCCTCCCAGGCCTCCTCCTGTGTTAGCTCCTCTGGAGTTGAGGAGGAAGGAGGGTCTAAGGAGATGGACAGAGTTTCCTTCACTGGGGCTAGGATTGCATTTTCTTCCTATATTCAGTTTAGACTATTTGTATCAGTTCCTTTGCACTAGTGATACAAATCCTAAATTTAAAAATACAGAAACAGCCTGACTGGTAGTAACACAGTGGATAGAGTGTCGACCTGGGATGCTGCGGACCCTGGTTCAAAGCCCCATTATGCTAGCTTGGGTGCAGGGTCATCAACATGATCTGAGTTTCGCTGGCTTGAGCCCAAAGGTCACTGGCTTGAGCAAGGGGCCACTGGCTTGGCTTGAGCCACCCCCTCCCCTCCTCCCCCATCAAGGCACATATAAGAAGCAATATATGAACAACTAAAGTAAAGCAACTATGAGTCGATGCTTCTCATCTCTCCTCTCTTTCGCCTTCTCAAAAAACAAACAAACAAAAGAACAGGAGAATCTTGGATTCAGTAAGACTAGCTTGCACATAGTCTTACGGCCACAGGACCCTCTTCCAGTATATTTTTGTATCTTTCACTAAATAACTCAAGATTTAATTTTACCATATGGCATGTGTATGTGAGTGTGTGCACAAAAGTGTATGTATGTGCACGTGTTCTCTTTCTACCAACTTATAATACACTTGAGAGTATACAAATGTGTCAGAAACTGGGAAGCATAGACCCCTCATACCTCATACACCTCACATAAGCACTGCACAAAGAATGGTTTTTGAAAGAGTTCAAAAATAGACAACAGTGACTGGAGGGAACAGGATAGTCTGTTCCATGAGATTATTGGGTCTCTAAGAGAAGTTTGGGGAGAGGTTGCCATATCTACGAAATCTACCAGTATTCCCCTTGTTTCTTTCAGTCTGGACCAGTGAATAACTAGAGAAGGTTAGAGTTGAGACTCAGCAGCCTGAGATCTAGTTTCTTTCTTTCCCTTTAGGATTCTAATGAAGGAGGCGGAGGTCATGGGTCACTAGAGATATCCACAGCAGGGAGCCTGGGCTGAGGGCTGTACCCAGGTGTCCTGGGCATGTCCCCAGCCTTATCACATGGTATGGTCATATTCTAGATAGGACAAACCCTAGAGATACCCCCTCCGCAGTCCCAGCTAGACTGAAGGTCAGCAGTGACTTTCTGGACAAAAATAGGACACCTGTTCAGTGTTTAAGCAGTACGTTAGACTATGGTAACAAATGCTCTAACTCTCCCCACCTCCACTCTCCCTGGGTGAGTAGATTTAGAAGGAAGGGACATGACTGCTGAGGGCAAAACAATCAAGTAAACAAAGAAAACAAACAAGTACTGTTGTTGCCAAATTGGGATCTGTATCCTCTAAAAATCGCCGTTTACCTTGGAATCCTAATTTGGGCAAAGATATTGTAAAACACCGGTGTGTAAAAATTAGGTAGTTTTCAGAAAACAGTCACATACATACTTTCAAAGAGGACTTAGTAAGCAAAACTTGAAAAATACAAAATTTCCAAGATGTAAACATCTTCCTTTTTCTAAGTCCTTCTGTTTAAAGAATACATGTGTAAGTGTGACCTGGTCAGGCAGAATAGTTAAGTGGGTGGGATAAATGGGTGAGATGATAAAAAGCTATACATGTGGCTATAACTATACCAAATTAAAAGAGTCTCAATCCAACTGCCACATTTTTATAAATTGACAAAATGTTTTACAATCACAGTTTCTTTTTAAAATTTCAGAAATAATGTTTTTAAAGGTATGCTTGAAATCATAAGGGATATGACCAGAAAATGGTCATCAGAAAGTTCTTTTCCAGCTCTATTTAAAAAAAAAAATGGAGAGAGGAGTGGGGCTAGTAACAGCTGTGCTTTTTCTTTTAAAGATATTTTCTAGCTCTGTAAAAGTATCAGGAGACTAAGAAGACAAGCTAATTTGCAATAAGCACATTTAATGAAGGACTCTAAAAACTCAATAAAAAGAAAACCAGAAGTCTGATTTAAAATGAGCTGAAGATCTTAACACCTCACCCTTAAATACACAGCCGGTAAGTGAGCATTTTGAAAGATGTGCCACATCGTGTGTCATCAGGGAGATGCGAATTAAAATAAGATAACACTTGACACCTTACTAAAATGGCTGAAATCTGGAGCACTGTCAACATCAAATGCTGGAGAAAATGGGGAGCAATGGGAACTCCCATTTATTGCTGGTAGAAATGCAAAATGATGCAGCCACTTTGAAAGGCAGTTTGGAGGCTTCCTACACACTAAACATATTCTTCCACATGACACAGCATTGTACCCCTTGATATTTATGCAGAGGAGTTGAAAGTGTATCTCCACATAAAAACCTGAACATGGATGTTTACAGCAATTTTATTTTTATTTATTTATTTTTTTCTGAAGTTAGAAGGGAGGAGGCAGTCAGACAGACTCCTGCATGCACCTGACCAGGTTCCACCCGGCAAGCCCACTAGGGGGCAATGCTTTGCCCATCTGGGCCATTCTAGTGCCTGAGGCAGAGGCCATGGAGCCATCCTCAGCACCTGGGCCAACTTTGCTCCAATGGAGCCTTGGCTGTGGGAGGGGAAGAGAGGGAGAGTAAGGAGGGTGGCAAGGGTGGAGAAGCAGATGGGCACTTCTCCTGTGTGCCCCGGCTGGGAATTGAACCTGGGACTTCCACATACCAGGTTGATGCTCTACCACTGAGCCAGCCAGCCAGGGTTATAGCAAATTTATTTTTAATTGTCAAAACTTGGAAGCAACTGAGATGTCCTTTAATAGATGAATGGATAAATAAACTGTGGTATATCCAGACAGCACTGAAAAAGAAACGAGCTATCCAGCATAAATACAAAAGGCATAGAGGAACCTTAAATGAATATAATTAAGTGAAAGAAGCCAATCAGAAAAGCCTACATATTATATGATTCCAACTATATGACATTCTGGAAAAGGCAAAACTATAGACATAGTAAAAAAAAGATCAGTGTTGCCAGAGATGGGAGGGGGAGTGACGAATAAACAGAACACCGAGGGATTTTTGGGAAGTAAAAATACTCTGCATGAGATTATAATGATAGATACATGTCATTATATACTTTCTGAAACCCTTAGAATGTACAACACTGTTCCTACATGCAGACCCAGGGGAAAAAAAACCCTCATACTGAAAATCTCCCTCTGTAAGCAGAGAGCAGGGAAAGACCAAAGAAACAGGTCACTTTAGTCTGGCAATCAGCAGAGTTTATTAAGGAAAACTTAACTTATGTACAAGTCGCATCTTGGGTGTCTGTCTGCAAGACAAAGTGGATATCCTCTTTGGCAGGTGCCGAAGAATTATATAGCACAGGGCAGTGTGGACAGGGCTGTTGGCAGGTGACTAGTCCCAGGAAGGAGAAAATGCCTTACCTGCTTGACTGGGCCAGGACAAGTGCCTGTTCCAGGAACCAGCACGCCAGGGGATGCAGGGAGAAGCACTGGTTTCTGTCAGAAGGACAGCATCCATTACCATCGGACGGTCTCTGACAGATGTTACAGAAACAATCTCTCTTCTGGCCCAAGTCTAGCTTGCAGGTCTAGCAGAGGTCACATTATGGAAAAGTCTCTCCTCCACAAACACCTGACCTGGCAGAGGTAAGAAGACACACATTCCTGAACTGGGAGGGAAAAGCAACAGCAAAAGGCAGAAAGGAAAAACAAAAACAAAAACAAGAAATAAAAATTTAGAACAACTTTCTCAAAACTTGGGGCCTCAGAGAGAGATAGCTGGGTATGGGTGTGCAGTCTCTTGCTACCTCTCGTGTCCCCAGTGTTACCAGGACTCAGCAAAGGTGTGGCCATGAAGAAGGACTGCCTGGTAAGAGCTTTGGTTGCAGAGGGAGAAGCCAGCCAGAAGCCATGGAGGATGGGGTTGGTACAGGGCCGCCTCCTGGGGCACAGGGCAGGGCTGGGTTTTCACTACTTCCTCCCCCAAATAAGGACCAGGGAATACATTTTAATGAAAGGCTTTTTGATATAAAAACTGATATGGGATATAGAATATTAAGCTATTTTCTTGCATTGTTTGGCTAACTCTATACTTGGTCATGGTGTACTTAAGTTTTCATATGCTGTTAAATTATGCTGTCCATCCATATCTTGACCATGATGTAAAATAGCTCTGAAAAAGTCAGACTTTTTCAAAAGGAACCTTTACTAGAATGGGAAAGCAGAGCATCTTGTCTGATTAAGAACATCTTGAGTCATTTCTTTTTACGCCGTTCAACCACTCTGTCTACACAAGATGCGGAATAAAATACAACTGTTTCAACCCATAGCCCAGGGGCTGTCAGAGCTAATGAGCTTCTCAGGCCTTCCCCTGATCTGCCCCTGCCCTTTCCTCTGGAGATCGGGCCTCCAAGTCCCCTTCTCACACTTGCGGAGTTCTAGGTGCTTCCTTCGGCTTCTGGCAGACGGAAATGATTTTCCTGCCTGCCTGCCCAGACTCAGTCTCTTCCCCAGGCTCCCAGCCGACATCCTAGCACTGTCTCCTCCATCCCTCTCTGAGAGGCTGAGTGGCCCTCGGCTCCAAGAGGAAAGACACACCATCATGGAAACAGGGAAGGATAGACATACTGGTGAAAGACATTATGCGGAGATGAAGCAGAGAAAACACAGCTCTTGGGGACTCCTCAACTCTTTGCCCAGGAGTATCACGATACACCCACTGGGATGCAAACAGGCCTGAACATGGCAAATTGGGGATGGGGAGGGGAAGCGGAAGCACCTCAGGGGAGAGTGATTCATACTCATCGAGAGCCCATTATGTGCCAGGAATTATATAACGGCCATCTTTGGTACTTCTAACAACCATTTCACAGGGATATTTGCTCCACTGTACCACTGGGGAAATTGTGGCTTAAAAGAGTTTAGGAGACAAACCTGAAATCATAGAATGATAGAGCAACAAGGCAGGGCTCTGAACCCACATCTGCCTTTCTGCACAGACCAAACTTCTCTTCCTATGCTCTTCGGCCTTGAAGAATAGAACCCTCTGATGGGAGGATGGCTTGCCACAGGCAGGCAGTGATTGCAATAGAGGGGAAAATAAAGAAAGCATGATGTAGCCCAGGGGTTGGGAACCTTTTTGGCTGAGAGAGCCATGAACACTACATATTTTAAAATGTAATTCCGTGAGAGCCATACGATATGTTTAACACTAAATACAAGTAAATGTGTGCATTTTATGTAAACCAACACTTTTAAAGTACAATAAGTCTCTGAATTCTTTTTAATAACATTGTTATGCTGTTGCTAACCAATGATGAATAAAGTACTTCTTACTATTAATGCGACTTCTGGTGCTGCATGGTTTTGCTGATGGCTTTGTAGTCTGGTTGAGGTTAAGCTTCATGCAGGCGTTGAGACTTCCATCCATTAAATGTAGTGAGGTTAAGCTTCATGCAGGCGTTGAGACTTCCATCCATTAAATGTGATCGTAGGTTGGTCTTAACGTTCTTTAGATGTGAGAAAGACTGCCCACATGCAAGAGCCAAACATTGTCAGTATAGCAATACTCACATGCTGCAGTGTGTGGTATGTGACAGGAAGCATGTTCCAAGTTTTGACAATCAGCTGGTCCACGGGTTGAAGTATTTTTATTTCTCCCCACTTGTGTTTGCTCACCAACTCTGCTTGCTGTCGTGCCAGTCTTTCCAAATCTTCATTCAGTAACTTGAACTTATTCACCCACATGTCTGAGGCCTTCAGGTCAGCAGCTTGTAGCTCAAAATCTCTGATGGAGACACCGGGGATGTAACTCAGGTCGGTGCTGTCCACTGCACACTTGTGTGGATGGGTGATGAGCTTTAAAAGATGAGTGCGCTCACGAAATTCTTCAAAGCGCACTTTGAATGACTGCAGGAAATTAGATGTGAAGCCTGTTAGTTGCTGGAGCTCAAGATGTTGAGCAGGGTCAGTTGCTGTGCATGCATCTTTAAACTCTCCCAGTTATGCAAAGTGTAGTAAATAACCTGTTTCAATGTTGGCAATGAAGAGTTCCAGCTTCTTTTAAAATTCAAACACTGCTTGTTGAAGGGATAAAACTATATTTCTAATGCCCTGCATTTTCACATTGAGCTGGTTCAGATATTCAGTCATGTCCACGAGATAGTAGAACTTCAGAAGCCACTCAATGTTAGCTAACTCAGGATGCTTGATGTTTTTCATTTCAAGAAAAGTCCGGATTTCACTCAGACAAGCCGCAAAATGGCTGAGCACTTCCCTCTTGACAACCAATGCACATTGCTGTGCAGAAGCAGACCAGGATAATTATTCTCAACTTCATCCAGCAGTATTTTAAACTGGTGATCATTTAAAGCTCTGGCAACAATGAAGTAGACCTCCTGAATGACCAGCGACATCACCTCACTAAGCTGCTTTCCACATATCTGAGCACAAAGCGCCTCCTGATGTAGGATGCAGTGAAAACTTAGGATGGGTCTCTTTTCATGTTCACAAAGAAGCGCTACGAATCCTGTTTTTCCCCACCATGCATGGAGCACCATCAGTACACACCCAAATAAGTTTATCCATCAGTAGATTTTTTTCTTTAGCGAACTCAGTGAAAGACTTGAATAAATCCTCCCCTTTTGTCTATTTCATAGGCAAAACAGCAAGACTTTCCTCATGTAGTGTGTCATTGACAGCATACCTTTTAATCACGCTGAACTGGGATAAATGGCTTACGTCTGTTGACTCATCCAAAGCGAGAGAAGAGAATGGTGCTGCATTTATGTTCTTCACTTGTGTTGCCTCAATTTGATTTGGCATCATGATGTTACGATCGTGAACAGTTCTTGCTGACAAGGCATGTCTTTTATTCATTTGATTATCTTGTCTTTATCCGAAAAGTCATCAAAAAGTTTACTGGTAACATAAAGCATGGATGTCTTGGCATACTCCCCATCTGTGAATGGCTTTCTGTTTCTCACAATTGCTAAAGCACCAGCAAAGCTAGCCGAATATCAGTCACCTTGTTGGGTCCAAACACGGTGTTGCTGCTGACTAGCTTGCACTCTGCACAGCAGCTCATAACATGCTCTTTTCCTGCTGTCCCCACCTGGATATTTCAATGCAAATGTAGTATGGTGTGTGTCGAAGTGCCGCTTTATATTTGACCATTTCATTGATGCAATTTTATCATTGCATATTAGACACACTGCAGAACCTGCTCTCTCCACAAAGGCAAATTCCTCTGTCCATTCCTGCTGAAAAGTATAATACTCCTCACCTTTTTTTCTTTTAGCCATCTTCTTCGTCAAAAAGGTTTCTGCAATAAGCTAGCTGACTACTTGATTAAAAGGGGGGAAGTTTACTTTCTGACCTCACAACGACCCATGTACCTTACACATTATCTAATAAAAATTTGTTGTCGTCCTGGAGGACAGCTGTGATTGGCTCCAGCCATCCACAACCATGAACATGAGCAGTAGGAAATGAATGGATTGTAATACATGAGAATGTTTTATATTTTTAACGTTATTATTTTTTTTATTAAAGATTTGTCTGCGAGCCAGGTGCAGCCATCAAAATAGCCACATCTGGCTCATGAGCCATAGGTTCCTGACCCCTGATGTAGCCTTACCAGGCAGTGGCATAGTGGATAGAGTGTCAGACTGGGATGCGGAGGACCCAGGTTCGAAACCCCGAGGTCACCAGCTTGAGCAGGTTTACCGGCTTGAGTGCTGGGTCGCTGGCTTGAGTGTGGGGTTGCTGGCTTGAGTGTGGGGTTGCTGGCTTGAGCGTAGGATCATAGACATAACCCCATGGTCACTGGCTTGAGCCCAAAGGTCGCTGGCTTGAAGCCCAAGGCCTCTGGCTTGAGCAAGGGGTCAATCAGTCTGTTGCAGCCCCTCAGTCAAAGCACATATGAGAAAGCAATCAATGAACAACTAAGGAGACTAAGGAGGCACAATGAAGAATTGATGCTTCTCATTTCTCTCCCTTCCTGCCTGTCTGTCCCTATGTGTCCCTATTTCTGTCTCTGTCACACACACACACACACACAAAAAAAAAAAAAAAAAAAAAAAGAAAAGAAAAGAAGAAAAGAAAGCACGACGTGATTGGGTTGGTGATCTGGGCTTTCCATCCTGAAGAATTGTTTTATAAAGGAAAAAGAGAGGTGCTGGAGGTGCTAGGGCTGCAGTCCTCTCAGATGTGAATTCTGTTGCACAGCGCTGGGGAAGATACATCAACAGAAACGTGCCATCTCTGCTCGGCCTCAGATGTCACTCATGTCATAAGTCAGGCTTACACAAGGCTTCCTTTCAGCCCCATAGAGTTAAAACACATTTAGATGTTCTCTGAGAATCACATACATTTGTACAGAGATTCTGTCGAAGGACTTCTTCATCTTTAGGGCACAAGAACAAAATAAAACAAAACGAAAATACCACCTTTCTTTCATGTAAGAAGGGTAAAAGAAATCCCTTGTTTGAAACTCAACATTTACTGCTCACATACATTAGCATTCCTTTCTTAGTTTGCAAAATCATGGAAATGTCAGTCATACTCTTACTGTCTACAGCAGAGGAAGGTGCCCTCGATCAGCAATGTCCCTGACTTCACCTGTTATAACACGTTAATGGTTGAGGTTTCTGATTGTGGCTTTTAAGGAAGCACACGTTCCCCAAAGGCCTAAAACAACTGCTGCCAATTAGCGTTTCCCCCTTCTTTTTTCAGAAATAGAGGAAAGATACAGAAATCCCATTCAGAAAGTACGGAGAAACCAAACATCCAATGAACTTTGTTCCCTACAAGTAAACCCCTTATCAGTCTCTTGCAGAGATTCTAAGACGCTTATCTTGATAGACCAGATTATGGGGCTGAGCCACTCTCAATGCTGAGTAGGAATCAAACGGGCATTCTCTTCTGTCAGCAAACCAAGCTTTGCCAATCCAAATAAATCAATTAATGGGATGCAGAGCTGCTGTCTTGCCTTTCTCTTCCCCACGCTTACCACCCTGAGCTCCCCCCGCCCCCAGCCCAGAATCCTCTGCCCCCTTTAATACCATCTAAGAGTCCTTATTGACAAGAGGGCTTGTACAGGTGCAAGCTTTCAGGCTGGCAGCGCAGGAGCAATTGTGCCCTTCTCCTTCCAAGCTCCAGGCTCCCCTCTTTGTGAGACACTTTTCTTTTCTCTGCTTTTCAGACCAAAGACGCCCCTCAGCAGCTAATCTAATCGGATTATGCTAATTTGTACTTCATGAACCTAAACAGCAGAACTATAGTAGATCTGCAGAGGGCTATGCCGGGAGGAGAGGCGCAACGACTTTGTCAGTGAATTTACCCCCCAAAAAATGCAACAAGAAAGTCCGTCCTGGGTTTAGTCACACAAAGCTGTTGCTCTGGGAAGCCCACAATGCTCTTGACAATTTAGAGTGCCCAGAGTCGGCTGTATTCAGAAGCGAGAAAAGACAGCTCAGGAAAAGGACAATGAGGACCACAATGACAAGGCTGTTTTCCCCTCTTACAAAGTAAGGCTCCTCTTCTTCCTCCTTCCCAATTTACTCACATGTCCCCTCTTGGCTGATCAATATATAAATCTGGAAGCTGAAGCCAGTCGGTACAATTCCACAAATGTTTACTGGCACCTACGTCCCATTAAGGATAATGCTCGGTGCTGTGGGCTGCACAATTGTGTCTAGGACTTCGAACTTGCCCCTCAGAATTTATACTCTGGTAGGGAGAGATATTTCAGGCACAGAAATGAGAAAACACCTGCAGTTCCTCTCTTTCTCTCTCTTTGCCTCATGTTTGCTGACTGTTGGTCAAATAAGTTTGTAAATATAATATATATGTTTGCTCACTTATAGTTTGTATTGGGTGTGGGGGCCAGGCTGTAAGCAGGCAGGGTCGTTATAGCCTAAGGTTTAGTTTCAGACTAAGCTTTTCCCCACACCCTTCACTGTTGCATGTTGTGGGGTGGTGCACTCTCATGAGGAATCCCACTATGCCTCAGATAAGTGACTTTGTATCAGAGACTTTCTTGTTAGTTGGATTAAAGGTTTTGATTTCTACACTATAAAATGGGGCAGAGAAGCCCATGCAGGAGGAGAGCAGAGAAAGGCCACATGGAGGAGAGGAGAAGCAGCTAAGTTGGAGGAGTGCTGAAGGAGAAGCCAGTTTGTGCAGAGTTTGTGCAGAGAGAAGGAGATGGGGAACAGAGGTAAATAAGACTGGTGAGGTTAGAAACCTTTGATTCTAGGAAACTCGGATAAATCAGTGGGAGCCCTGAATGGAAAGGGAAGTGTTTTCCCATTGTGTGTATATCCTGCCCGCCGGGTGCAAGCTAGAATTAAAGCTGATGGCTCACCAGTTCTTGGCTCCGTTGTTCCATTACCATCTGTCCGAATCCAATGCAAAACTGCATGGGCCAGGCGGCTGTGATGGTGGCCTTGGTCACAGGCTTTACAGTGACCCTACTAGTCATCTTCCACAATCTTCCACGGATGATTGGAAAAATAACTTATGTCCACACAAAGCTTCATGTTTATTCAAGATATATAACATAAGTAGTTAACCCTCATGACAGACTGTGAGATAAATAAAACTGATATTTTCAGTTCCATTTTCAAGTGTTGATACTGAGACTGAGTGACCTTAAATGGCTTATACGAGAAGAAGCATCCAGCTAATAGTCGGGCTTCTGATCCTGCCCCATCCCCAGCATGCTGCCCCACAGACTACTCCCTTCTATTGTGTACGAGCAGGACTGTTACAGATGTTAACATTTTATACTAATAGCTTTTTTTTAAAAAAAGACCTTTATGCCTTGTGAAATTGGAAAAACTAATTCGAATTTTCAAGTGGCTAAGTGAAATTGTTCAACTGGAATAATTCAGACAAGTGCTTTTTATCAACACCAGCTCATTTTCAGCCCTTAACTTTCCTGTCATTGTTCTTGCATATTTATACCATTCAGCTTCTCCCTTTTTCCCTCAAGTCATCCACAAACGCTCCCTGAGCTTGTCTCTCCCACCCGTTCCTTTCTGGAGTCAGCCCCTCTTGTGCCCTGGGGTTCGTGCTGCTGCCCTGGGTGGTTAGCACTCAGCACTTTTGCTAATTAGTTTCTAAACTGATACCCTTGGGTGATGAAGCCCCAGCAGTTGCAAACTTCTTCCCTGGAGATTGCCACTATCCTGTCTCTGTCATAATTTGCAGAGGGACGCAGTCTTTCTCTTATTCAAAAGTCCTCATTCCCTCTGGGATCTCACACTGAGTTCTTGTATCTGATCCGAGCCATCTTGTCATTTGCAGCTCATTTACAGAGCTGAAAGGATCGACTGTCCTGGAGCTAAAGAATAACTAAGGGCGCCTCAGTTCACAGGCTTGTGTCCCCGCATCTCCCTTGCCTGCACCCCTAAAATAGCTGAAATATGCAGCAATGATCTGTTCCCATCAGGAGAACACCTGAAACCTATATAATTGTATGAACCAATGTCACGCCAAAAGATTCAATAAAAAAGAAAAAATTGGAACAAGTGTGTGTGGTGGGTGGGTGGGAAGGTGGGACAAGTGTCCCTCATAAAGACTCATAAAGCTTTGCAAAAATGTCATATACAAGTGTCCCTGTAAAAGAAAGGGGAAGGAGATATGACAGGCGTGGAAGAGGCCATGTGAAGACGGAAGTGGAGATTGGACTTCTGTGGCCACAAGTCAAGGAACGCCTGGGGCTACCAGGCCTGGAAAAGGAGGGCAGCAAATTCTTGGTTTTGACCTAGTGATACTAATTTTGGACTTCTGGCTTTCAGAACTGTGAGTAAGTAAATTCATTCTTTCCTCCCTCCCTCCTCTCTCCCTCCTTCCACCCACCCTTCCTTCCTTCCTTCCTTCCTTCTTTCCTTCCTTCCTTCCTTCCTTCCTTCCTTCCTTCCTTCCTTCCTTCCTTCCTTCCTTCTTCTTTCCTTCTTTCTTTTTTTAATAATAAATTTCTGTTACTATAAGCCAAAAGAGAGAAAGAAAGGAACTAAAAAGCATATTTCTGTACTGTCTGTTCCCCCTCATTAAAAAAAAAAGGAACCTAAAGATTATTCTTATAATCTCATAGCCTTAGAGCCTGTTTAGGGTGGAGTGTGGCAAGGCAGAGTGGTAGAGGTAGAAGATTTTTAGATGTGTTTAAATAAATTTTAAAATAATTTATTGATTGATTGGTTTTAGAAAGACAGTGAGAGGAATGGGGAGAGAGAGAGAAAGAGGGAAGCATTCATTTGTTGTTTCACTTAATTGTGCATCATGGTCACTTCCCGTATGCGCCCTGACCGGGGATCAAACCCACAGCCTTGTTGTTTTGGCACAATGCTCTAATGGACTGAGCTAACTGGCTGGGGCCAATAAATAATTTCTTAGCAGAAAAATATTACTACTCAATTTACAATTGATTTAAGATAGGTTTTTATTTGAAAATCTTCCAACAGTTTTCTTATATGGTTGAATATTATAGGCCAAGCAAGTTCAGACTTCCTTTTGCTAGTAGTTTAATATTGAGCAATCTAAACAATAATGAATATTTAATCATCTTAACCTGGGTGTTCATTTTGCTGCAAATGGCCTTCTTTTGCCACTTTAATAATGCCCTATTGGATTTTTAGTGCTCCATCCACATTCTTTTGTCAATTCTTATAATGATCTAAGGACTAAGGGTTACGGTAAATATAAGCTGAAGTCTTGAGACTATGCCACGCTGTGTTGACCTCATTTGAATCATGTATCACAGACATAGCTTGGTGAAAAAGATGATTTCTTACAAAAATTGCAGTGATACAGATTTTTTAAACCTAGAAGATCAAAAAATTTGGCTAACAAAAACACTTGATGAATAGAAAATATTTGTATGCTATACAATTAACTATTTTATAAGACATGCTAATATATGTTATTATGCTAGAAAATTTTTTACTGAATTCATTCTGTCAGTTTTTCCCCTGTGTATTGTGTAAACTCCACAATTTCCTGAAGCCAGAACGCAGCAAATCTTTGAGTGTAGAATACATCGTGAATGATCTCCCCTCCTCCCCGCTATAGAGTGGAGACTTTAAGAGGTGCTACTGTTGCCTGACCTGTGGTGGTGCAGTGAATAAAGCCTTGACCTGGAACACTGAGGTCACCGTTTTGAAACCCCTGGCTTGCCTGGTCAAGGCACATATGGGAGATGATGCATCCTACTCCTCCCCCTTTCTTTCTCTTGTTCTTTCTCCCCTCTCTAAAACCTTAAAACCAATTTAACAACCATCCATGGGTGAAACTACCTTTATTAGAGCTCTGTAATCCAGGTGAGAGGTTACTGCACCCCAGTGGAGCACGGAAATGAGAAAAGATGCAATGAAAGGGTAAGAAAAACAGTGTCACTTTATGCATGTCACACCTCCCTCAAACCAGCACAGCAAAATGCTGAAAGAAATATCCTTGGCTCATGAGTCCTCCATGGGCAAAAAGGAAAGTGAGTGCATAACCTCCAGCCTTTCAGGGTGTTACTTATGAGAACCCATTCTGTTAATTCACCCTGTACACGGAAAGAATTGACAAATCTAGATAACTGGGGAGTAGCTAAGAACAAAGGAGAGGTGGAGGTCACCAATTAGTGCAGAGATCTAAACAGCTGGCCTGCAAACCCTAGTGGCAAACTGCCCTATATGCTGGGACTAGACCCATCTGCTTGTGGACCCTGCCAGCTGGCCCACACAGGATCTCTGGCTGGGCTGGTTGGTGGAGGGCTTTCCCTGACAAAGCCAATCTGTAAAAACTGAAAAAGATGACTGCTTTCTTCTAATGTGCAGACACCAGTGCAAGGCTACAAGGTTCATTTAGAACAAGGAGATAAATACCACCAAAGGGACAATATAAAGCTCCAGTAACTGAACTGGAGATCTATGAATTACCTTACAAAGAATCCAAAGTGATAATCTTAAAGAACCTCAGTGAGCACAAGAGAACACAGATAGACAACCTAGTGAAATTTGGAAAACAAAACATGAACAAAATGATGAGTTCAAAAAACTTCATGAAGAAGGAACTAAACAAATTCTAGAGCTGAATAAAATAGTGACTGAACTGAAAATTTCAATAAAGGGCTTCAAAATCAGACTCAATCAAGCAGAAGAAAGAAGCACCAAACTCAAAGACATGTCATTTGAAATTATCCAATTGGAGGAACAAAAAGAGAAAGAATGGAAAAGAGTGAAAAAGTCTTACAGGACTCATGGCATATCTTTAAGAGAACCAATACACACAGGGTAGAAGTCTCAGAAGGAAAAACAAAAAAAGAGCAGAAAGCTTATTTAAAGAATGATGACTGAAAACTTTCCATTCATCAAAAGATGAATGGATAAAGAAGATGGGATACACACACACACATACACGCATGCACACACACTGGAATATATGTGTGTGTATATATAAATCCTGTTATGTGCAACATCATGGATGAGCCTCAAGGGCATTATGCTAAAAAAGAAATAAACCAGGGACAGAGGACAATTGATATTGGTAATTTAAGGCATCTAAACTAGTCACACATAGAGCAGAGAGTAGGATGGTGGTTTCCAGGGACTGGTGTGTGTGTGTGTGGGGGGGTGCTGGGGAAAATAGAAAGTATCAAAGTGTACAAAGTTTTACTTATAAAAGATAAATAAGTCCTAGAGATATACTCCAGAGTTTAGAGCCTATATTTAACAATATTGTATCTTATACATAAAATTTTGCTAAAAAGGTAGATCTTCCATTAAGGCCTCTTATTACATACACAAATAATAATAATAATGAGGATAAGAGAAATTTTTAGAGGTGATGGGTATGCTTGAGGCATAGTTAGTGGTGATAGTTTCATGGGTGTATACTTGTCCCTAAACTCATCAAGTGATATGCATTAAATATGCACAGCTTCTTGTTTGTCAATCATATCTCAATAAAGTGGGTTTTTAAAAATAAGAGAGATCAAGTAGTTATCAGATTTAGTGGTTTGGTGTATTGGGGCTTCTTATAAAGATATGGAGTCCTTTATTGTCTTTCTTTCTTTATTTATGAAGATCCAACTCTCTGGATTGCTATGTGACACTAACTTCCCACTATGGTGTTCTTTCCTGCAACTAACTCTATGCCAGTCCTCCAGTCCAGGTAGTGGCTTGTTTGGACTTTCTGGGAAGGGGGTAGTGGAAGGATGCCCTATATTTGAGGTATTGCAGAAGTTGGCAGCAAGTTTTCAGTTTCACTCTTTGTCCACTTTCCCAACTCCCACTGACCATTAGCTAAATGTGGCAATGGCCCTGACACCAGTGGGGGTTTTTGAATTCTGCCATTCTGAAGGATATAAAAGATGATCTGTTTTCTGAGCTTAGTCTTTGGTAGATGAATATGTCATGGAACAAGGGCACATGATGTACCAATAGACATAGCAGTGAGCTTTAGAGAGCTCTTAATATGATGCTGGGAGTGAGTCATGCATGGGATACTTGGCTCATGCTTCTGTAGTGGGATATATAAACACAAGCATGAGGAGTAGGTTGCTATACAAAACAGTTCATTCAATAGTTGCTGACTCACCTGCAGAACAACTGTCCTTCCCCCTACTTTACACAGAAATTGTTAGATCCGTTCATGGACTTGAACTTGGACTTCTAGGAGACAGCTGTTACAAATTCTAGACTTCTAGACCAGAGACCTGGTCAAGATCCAAATCTCTTCTTTTAGTTGGAAGCTGGACACACTGTGAATTAAGATCTGGGAGAATGCCCACTATTCGAGGGCCCAATTTGCTACTGTGTGATTGGCTAGTAGCTTCCTGAAAGAGATTCTCAGCTTCATAGCCAGGGATGGCAGGCAAAACACTGTGGTGTGCAGATGGGATTATGATTCTAGGGCATTTGCTAAACAGCTATTCCCCAGACTTTCTTAACCTTCTGAGTTTGGGTTAGAGGCTCCTCCTCCAAAGCTCTCATAGTACTTGTGCTTCTTGCTGTTGTAGAACTTATCATATTATTGATATACAATCTTTGCTCATTTTTCTGTGTGCTACTAGACCAAAGCTCCTGCGAGCCTGGAGGTATTCTCTATCTACACATAAAACTGATTAGATGCATGAACCAGCTCCAGCATACCGCATCTGGTGCCTAACATTAGGGGAGGTGATGTGTTCTCACCTCCACTCTCACTGGTTCTTATGACACAGAAACCTGTTGGAGAATAGCTGCTTAATGAATTTTGAGCCTGACTTCAGGAGCATTTGCTATCCAACTTTTGAGATCAAAGTGCCCACTAAAATTTGCATGTCTGGAGCCCAAATTATATGTTTGTTCAAGCAACAACACAAGACAATAATCTTACTCCTGTTTAGCTGAAATTACCTCCCTTTCAGGAAGAACAGAACCCCTGCAACATGCAGAGGCATATAATTGAGGGGCCTCACAGTGTACAGAGGCATCTGACCACCACACCCACTTTTTAAGCAGCTCTGCTCCTGAATAGTTAAAAAAAAAAAAAAGTAAATGATGCAAACAGCCAATCACTCTTAAGGCCAGAGATGACTGGCATCTAAACATTAACTCCAGGATGATTATTAAGGTCATCTGCTGTGGAGGGAATTCTTTAGCATATGAATATGGAACTAAGGAAGTGTATGCATCTTAGCTATAGTTTCTCAGGGTTCCAGAAGACATCTCTCACTGAGCTGATGACACAACAATGCCTTTGACTGGATCAAAAACTTAGCAGGAAGTCAGGTAGGCTTTTATACTTTGGCTTACCATGCTACTCCCACAGAAACGGGGCTTGTTCTGGAGAGACAAGAAGCTCAGCTGGAGCCAGACCACCTACCAAGGCCCAAGCTACCTGTACATTTGTTAGCAAATGGCATTTTTCCTCTGTAATTAAAATATTCTCAAAGTATAAAATGCACATCAGAAGTGCCCAGGTCTTATAAGTCCAACTCCATGAATGTTCACAGAGTGAACACACTAACATCATAAAACAGAACCAAAGTTCCCAAGGCCCCGTCCTCCTACCTCCAAGAGCAACCACTATCCTGACTTCTAACTTCATAGTTTTGAACTTCATATAAATGGAACATGCAGAATGCACTTTAAAAAAAGGTCTCTGTTGTTTTTTCTCTCTCAACATTATGTTTACGATTCATTGATGTTGATGCAGATAGCAGTATTTTATTTTCATTGCTGTGTAGAACATCGTACGTATGTTGCACGTGTATACCGCAGTTCATTCCTATTACTTTTGATGAATGTTTGGGTTGTTTTCAGTGTGGGCCTCTTGTAAATGATGTTGCTATGAACACTTGAGTATATCTTTTGGTGAGCACATGTCCTCTTAGGCATGGAATTACTGGGCTGGAATTCTTAAGTCTCCAGCTACAATCTGACTGATCAGACTTGCCTGTTACCCACCCTAATTCGCTAGTCTCAACATCCCTATAAATAATCTATCCTCAGACTCTCCCTCTCTCCGCGTTATTGATTTGCAACAGCTTTTGGCTCAGTTGCCCTAATCTTTCTCTGGTGGAGAAATAACTATACCTTTTCCTGGAATGCTAAAGACAATTTTACAGAATTTACAAAAGTCCATGACCTAAACATCCTTCTTCATTACACAATGGTTCTTCTTTTTATTATTTAGGTCAGTATACTAGGGCACAAATTTGAGTGTTACCTTACTAATTTGTTACCACACATTTTATGTGGTAGGTAATTTCTATGAAATTACGTTTAAACTGAATATTTTTTATCATGAGAAAATCATTAAAGTCCTCATAATGTTGCATAGGTTCTAAATAATAATAATAACTGGCATTTATTTAGGGCTCTCTCTGTGCTAGGCACTGTTCTTTACAAATATTAACATTTTTATTCCTCGCGAAACCCCACAAGCTGCAGAGTATTATTATTTTCATCATTTTAGAAATGAGACAGCTGAGGCACAGAGAAATTTGCCCAAGGTGATGCCGCTGGCAAGGGTCAGAGCCAGGATTTGACCCAAGCCTCTGACTTCAGCACCTCCGCTCTGAACCACTATGCCTCTAAAATTAATGCAATCTATACTATATTAATTAAGAAAGCAGTAGGAAGGAGATGTCTAAATTCCTTCTAAGAGATCTGTCACAGGAGAGAAGTAATCCCTAAGGTTTATCAAACCGGTACTATGTATCAGTTACTAGAGTAAGCAATTTATATGCATGCTCTCTTAATTTCGAAAACAACACTGAAGTAAAAACTGTTAGTGCTGGGTTAAAGATGAAGATACAAGCTATCAAGATTTAGCAACTGCTTTCTATAAGGTTACACAGTAAGTAGAATATCTGACTCTTTCTCATCTCGGGAGACAGTACAGCCCAGTGTATCCTATGTTACCACTGGGCTGTACTGTCTCCCGAGATGAGAAAGGTTCCCAAGTGGAGGCCTAGTTATAGAGTCAAAAATACAATGATATGCTGCTACTGGCTCTCTAAGCCTAACAGAGAGATAGCTGAAGAGGTGGCGGGGAAGACTTTGCTATTATGGTCTGATAGGTCCCATCTGAAAGATGAGATCCATATTTAAAAATAAACTGATTGTCCAGCTGACTATGGGGAAGACAGGAAAAACTTTATACAGGCTTCTCCATGCCGGATATCTAGTTTCATGAACTGTGTAGAGGGGGAAAATAGATTTCCATGTTTAAATCACTTGGGGGAAATTATCTACTTCTTAGATAATCTTAATGCCTATAAGAAATTATTAAAAATTTTCTGTTATTAAAAATATTCTTTTTAGGTTTTTTTTCCCAGACTATAAAAATTGATAACTAATTTTTGTATGCAAAACAATAAAAATATCCAGCTTCATGGATAATAAATTATAATAGATGTTTACATTTTACAGATTGTTCATCTTACATGACATACAGATTTACAGATGTTTATTTATTGGTTTATTTTTTAGAGAGAGGAAAGAGAGAGAGAAAGAGGAGGAAGAAGCAGGAAGCACCAACTCATAGTAGTTGCTTCCTGTATTTGCCTTGACTGGGCAAGCCCAGAGTTTCAAACTGACAACCTCAGCCTTTGAGGTTGATACTTTATCCACTGTATCACCAAAGTTCGGGCCAGATTTATAGATATTTAAAGAACATGCAGTGATTGGAGCCATCCCTGGAATATAAGTACTATCCATCCATCCATACACAATTCCACTAATTGAAAATGGACTTTAAAAATAGGCCTGGGAGCTATGTAATGTAGACACATTCTGTATGAAAGATAGCTTTGGGCTGCAACGGAGTATGTATTTATTGTCAATGGTCATATAAGGACAGCTTCACGCTGAAATGATTTGCCTTTGTGAGTGTTATAGGTCAGAATGCACTTGCAATTGCATTTGCCCTCTCTGTTTGTACTTCTGGACCCTTCTGTTGTTTGGACACAGTTATGAATGTCTAGGTAGGACTACTTTTGTTTGCTCAAATATCAGGTACGCATTGTGTTCTTGTCACTAATGTTTTTGGTATAGTCAACCCATGTACACAGATCACTGACAACTTTGTGAGTTTCTAGCCTTAGTTATGTGCATTTGCTTTCAAACTTCACTCATTGACCTTGTTTTCTAATTTCTCTTCTTTGCCTGTCTTCTGGTGTAACAAGGTGTTAACGGGGACTTGTTATCTTAAAATTCCAGCTAGAGGCCCTGGCCAGGTGGGTCAGTGGATGAGAGGTTGACCTGGCACACTGGGGTCACAGGTTTGATCCCGGTCAGGGCACTAGGAGAAGCAATCAATGAATGAGTGCACAACTAAATGAAACAACTAAGTGGAATGGTGAGTTGATGCTTCTCTATCTTTCTCTCTTTCTCTCTCTCTCTCTCTTCCCCTCTCTCTCTCCCCTCCTCTCTCTCTCTCTCAAATCAACAGGAAAAAATAAAGTTCCAACTAGAGATCCTAAGACAAAAGGTATCACCTCCACATTCTAAAGAGAGAAACACTAGATTGTATAAGTGAACTTAATTGAAGTTAACAGCTGGTCCACAGAGCTTTACTTCCAACTATCCAAGAGGTCATACATTTGAAAGGAAATTCATAGACAAAAACTCAGGGAGTGCTTTTGCTTTTCCCCCCTCCTGTCTCGGTGAGGAAAGAAGTGCTTTCCTCCTCCAAGCCAATTTAGATTCTACTTAAACAGATAAAGGATTATGTATCTCATATAACAGTAAGTCTGAGAGCACTAACTGATACCTTTAGTTATCTTCTGTTTTCTTGACCTTTCCACCATGCACACAAGGTGGCTGCCCCACCTCAATGCCAGAAAAAAGAAGAACCCATCTCAAGGACACAGGTCACCTTTAATAAAAGAACCCACATTGTTTTCATTGATATATTTGTCTGTTCTTTTACCAAGCACATTGTCTCGATTCCTGTAGTTGTACAGTCAAGTCTTCATGTCAAGAAGTATCATTCCTCCAGCTTTGTTCTTCCTTTTGTTTCAGAAGCATGACAACATACTTTCCGTTCAGTTTCATCTGCCAATATTCTAACACTTAGCCATCTCTTGCTGAGAAGCTGGAAAAACTGTATTTAATGTTTTAACTCACCCTGCAGAGTTGGCTATGCCCATTGGGTTTGCCATCTGCTGATGTTTGTTGTAAGTGTAGGTGTTGGGAAACCTTGCTATGTAGAGCTCCATGGCATCATTGTGGGAACCACAAATGTATCCCATGAAAGAGTCAGCACTGGGAGCCTGCCAGAAAGAAGATTAACAATAGCCAAAACATAGACAAAACCTCTAACTAACATTGCTAACTGGGAGACCCTTTGTTTCATTTCTGTAATCTCCCTACCTTCTACTTTGACCCTGGGAAGTATGATTGAAAGGCCAGAAGATAAGGAAAGGTTGAAAGACCACACCATGCCCCTTTCTCCCCATTGCAAATCTCTGAGGGCCAGGCAGACCTCAGCTGTTGGAATAGGAGAAGCTCTGAATTTGATGTAAGATTAACATTTTAACAGGACTGCACTGTTAATTTTTTATTTTAATTTAATGTTTTAGTATCTTTAATTTCTTTTTATTTTATTCATTTTAGATGAGGAGACACAGAGTGAGAGAGAGAGAAAGAGAGAAAGGGGGGAGGAGCTGGAAGCAACAACTCCCATATATGCCTTGACCAGACCAGTACAGGGTTTTGAACTGGCAACCTCAGTGTTCCCAGGTCGACGCTTTATCCACTGCACCACCACAGGTCAGGCTGTTTTAGTAACTTAAATGACAAGGAAGCTATGGGATATGCTGAGAAAATGTTAAAGGATGGTTAGAGGAGATCTGACTTAAGGATCTTAGCGGGGAGCTAAGGAAGACCACAGGCCAGGCTCATGGACTCTTTACAGTTCTTTAAAAAGTCCCCAGTGTGAAGGGCATGCCCCTTGGTGGATAGAAAGCCACTTGACAAAGAATAGCTAGCATTACATTTAGGCTACTGGGTTTTGGAATGTTGCCAATTTGACTTGGAGATGATAAGCAAGCTGACACTAAGGGTTACGTGAATTGCTCTAGAATTAACTTTATTGATATTAGTAGCATGGCCATAATGTTTGTACAAACAGAGGCACATACTGCCCCCCAAATAATTTACTCATTCATAACAAAGATAAAGGAATGCATAAAAAATATAGAAAGACCCAACTAAAATATCAGGAGTATAATCACATGTGTTTTTTTTCCCCCTTAGTTTTGTTAGAGATCTATTCTTCTTTTGTGGTTAATTTCTAGTTTCATGGCATTGTGATCAGAGAAAATGCTTGATATGATTTCAATCTTCTTAAATTTATTGAGACCATTTTTGTGTCCTAAAATGTGGTCTATTCTAGAAAACGTACCATGAGCGCTTGAGAAGAATGTATATTCCACTGCTTTAGGGTGAAAAGTTCTGAAGATATCTATTAAATCAAGTTGATCTAGTGTCTCCTTTAAGTCTGCTGTTTCTTTATTAATTTTCTTTCTTGAGGATCTATCCAGTGTTGTTAGAGGGGTATTGAAATCCCCTACTATGATAGTATTGCTGTTAATCTCGCCCTTTATATCCATCAAAGTCTGCTTTATGTATGTCGGGGCTCCTATATTTGGTGCATAGATATTTATAATAGTTATATCGTCCTGTTGAATTGTTCCCTTTATCATTATGTAGTGTCCTTCTTTATCTCTTACTACAGCCTTTGTTTTAAAGTCCATTTTGTCAGATATATCTATTGCTACCCCGGCTTTTTTTTCATTTCCATTTGCATGAAATATTTTTTTCCATCCTTTTACCTTCAGTCTATGAGCATCTTTTGTTTTAAGGTGTGTCTCTTGTAGACAGCATATGTATGGGTCCTGTTTCTTTATCCATGCAGCTACCCTATGTCTTTTGATTGGATCATGTAATCCATTTACATTTAAGGTTATTATTGATATGTAGTTGTTTATTGCCATTTTATTCTTTAAAGCTGTATTCTTCTTTTGCTCTATTCTTTCCTCCCTTTAAACTGTTCACAACAGGTCCCTTAGTATCTCTTGCAGAATTGGTTTGGTTTTTATGAATTCCTTGAGGCTTTCTTTTTCTGGGAAGCTCTTTATTACTCCTTCCATTTTAAATGTTAGCCTTGCTGGATAAAGTAGTCTTGGTTGTAGGTTCTTGTTCTGCATTACTTTGATTATATCTTGCCATTCCCTTCTGGCCTCAAGTGTTTCTGTTGAGAAGTCAGATGTCATCCTTATGGGGGCTTCTTTGTAGGTGATAGCCTTTTTTTTCTCTAGCAGCTTTTAAAATTTTTTCTTTATCCATTAGCTTTGGTATTTTAACTATGATGTGTCTTGGTGTAGATCTTTTTGGGTTTCTCTTTAATGGAGTTCTGTGTGCTTCTTGAACGTGTGCAGTGTTTCCCAGCCTTAATTTAGGAAAGTTTTCTGCTATGATTTGATTGATCAAAGTTTCCATTTCCTGTCCTATCTCCTCTTCTTGAGGCACCCCTATGATGCGAATGTTGTTTCTCTTCATGTTGTCACAGAGCTCCCTTAGAGTTTCCTCACATTTTTTGAGTCTCTTTTCCTTTTTCTTCTCTGCTTCTGTGCCTTTGTTTATTGTGTCCTCTAACTCGCTTATTCGATCCTCAGCGTGATTCATCCTGCTTTTAATTCCTTCCATTGTGGTCTTCAGTTCTGATACTGTATTTGTCATTTCTGATTCTTTTTTTTATTATTTCAATTTTGTTTTTTATACTTGTTATCTCTTTATTTAGGTGTTCATAATGACTATCCATTGTTGCTCTAATTTCTTTGAACATCCTAACTATCGTTATTCTAAATTCTTCTTCTGGTAATTTGGTTGTATCTGGTTCATTCAGGTCCTTCTCTGGGGATTTCTCTTGATTCATTTGGGTTGCATTCCTCTGCCTGCCCATTTTGTCTGTGTATAAGCAAGTTGTGGCCACTGGAGTCCAGTAGGTGTTCCCTTTGTGTTCTCTAGGTGTGGTCTGTTTGCAGGCCCCCCACCCCCTCTGCCGCTGCCTAGGGTGGTTGGGTATGGGCGTTGCCAGCGCCGGCTCACTGTGGCTTTTGCTGTGATTTCTGTCTCTCCTTCGCGGGAGGGGCTGTCACTCAAGCCACAGTACCAAGGGTAGAGGTGAGCACCTTTGCTCAGCTGTGCACCCAGCCTGTTTCCGACTTCCGCCCAGAACCCGCAGTCAGAGCCTGCTCGCCACAGTTTCACGGGTTGGGCAGGGCTTTTGACGTTCTCTCAGCTGTGAGCCTTTGCCCGTCCGGAGCTTTAGCCCCGCCCTCGAGGCCAGGGCCCTTCTGTGCAGGGTCGCAAACCCAGGTTTATTGGGCCTGGCGTGTTTGCTGGCTTCCACTCAGCTGCGCACTTCCGCTCGTCCTGGACTCTACCCCGCCCCCGCGTTCGGAGTCCGCTCGTGCATGTAAGATGGCAATCCGTGGTTTCTCTGGCCGGGTGGGGATAGTAGCGTGGGCTCAGGTGAGAGCTTCCACTTGTCTCGGGGTCTACCCCGTTCCCGCGCTCGGAGCCCGCTCGCGCACGTATAATGGCAAACCGCGGTTTCTCCAGCCGGGCAGGGCTGGTAGCGTGAGCTCAGCCACAAGCCCCCGCCCGTCCCTGGTCCTAGCCTGGTCCTCGCGGTCAGGGCCGGCTTGTGCAGGGTCGCAGAGCAGATTTCTGTCCGTTCCTGGCCTCCCGCTTTGTCCCCGTAGGTGGCATTACAGGCGGGCCCGCAGCTTCCGGACCGCTTTCGCGTGTCCCCTCCGACCCTGCTGGGCTAGACCGAGCTCACACCGGCTTGGCCTCTGCCCACGCTGACAGAACCGTGTTTCAGCGTCCTGCCGCCCCAAACCCTTCAGCAACCCTCAGCAGAGTAGGAAGGGACCTATTACTCCACATTGTAGGCCTGGGAGCTCCCTCACTTGTTTCACAGCTCAAAACTGTCCAAACGCCTCTTCTAGGCTCTGGGACTGTAGACTGGGGCTTGGTTCCTGGGACCCAGGTCCCTCCCTCTCCGCCAAACTCTCCTCCTGCCACGCGGGTCTCTCCGGGCTGCCGTTTGCTCCGGGGAGCTGGGCAGCCCTCTTCGGGTTTTCGCTATTCCTACCAGTCTCAATGTGGCTTCTTCTGTGTTCCTTGGTTGAAGAGTCCACTTAGTTTAGTTCAAAGTTGGTTTATCCAGATGATGGTTCTTAAAATTGAGTTATAATCCACTATGGTTCTGGGAGTTGGAAGTTGGTACGTCCACCTACTCCATCGCCATCTTGCTTCTCCTGTTAGAGATCTAAAAACCTTTATAGGAAGTGCTTACTTTGAAAACCACATATGAAAAGCATTTTACCTAGTCTATCTTTTCTTGGTAAGTAATGAAATGTAGAGATTTACTACCATTTTCCCACATTTTAAACACTTACTGTTTAGGGCAAGGCCTATGACATCCAGCAAAATGCCTAATACCTAGCATGAATGCAAAAAACCAAAAAACAAAAAACAAAATAGCCTGACCAGGTGGTAGTGCAGTAGATAGAGTGTTAGACCGGTACATGGAGGACCCAGGTTTGAAACCCCAAGGTCTCTGGCTTGAGCACAGGCTCATCCCGCTTTAGTGCGGGCTCACCAGCTTGAACACAGGGTGGCTGACTTGATTGAATGTGGGATCATAGACATGACCCCATGGTCGCTGGCTTGAGCCCAAAGGTTGCTGGCTTGAGCATGGGGTCACTTGCTCTGCTGTAGCCCTGCACCCCCACCCCTGCCCCCCCCAGTCAAGGCACATGTGAGAAAGCAATCAATGAACAACAAAGGTGCCGCAATGAAGAATTGATGCTTCTCATCCCTCTCCCTTCCTGTCTGTCTGTCCCTCTCTCTTTGTTGCAGAAAAACAAAAACAAAAATACCCCCCAAAACATTAAATGGGTTAAAACGAATGGGTAAACATTAAGGTAAAAAATTCAACAAGCCTCCCTTGCAGTGCTCCCTATGCGTTTCCAATTTCCTGGTGCCAGCACGATCTGCTGATACACCAAATAAAAAAAAATGCACCTAACTAAATTTGTGTTTTCCTACTCCAACCTGCTCCTTCTTGGCCCTGGCTGGTTGGCTCAGTGGTAGAGCATCCGCCCAGTGTGTGGAAGTCCTGAGTTCGATTCCTGGCCAGGGCACACAGGAGAAGCGCCCATCTGCTTCTCCACCTTTCCCCCTCTCCTTCCTCTCTGTCTCTCTCTTCCCCTCTCACAGCCAAGGCTCCATGAGAGCAAGGTTGGCCTTGGCGCTGAGGACAGCTCCATGGCCTCCACCTCAGGCGCTAGAATGGCTCTGATTGCAGTGAAGCAACGCCCCTTGGTGGGCATGCCGGGTGGATCCCGGTTGAGCACATGTGGGAGTCTGTCTCTCTGCCTCCCTGCTTCAGAAAAATACAAAAAGCAAACAAAAAAACCCCCCTGTTCCTTGTTTCCAGTTCTCTGCATGCAACCATATTCCTTCTACTCATTCATTTTCCATATCCTTCTTTGATAAATTGAGTTGACATCCAGCCTATTATTCTGTTTCCCTATCTGGGTCTCTGCTCCTATTGTTCTCAACCTCTACTACTTTTTGTTTGGGCCAGAGAATACCCTTGAGCTTCCCTTTCTCTTACCAATCTATTCCTAATTTTGTTACTTGATTGCACCCCTCTTTCTTACCACCACCACCCCTACACCCCCGCAAGAAAAAAGAAAAACCCAGTTTACCATAATGGCTAAGTATCTGGATTCTGGCTCTGATTAGTACTGTAGTTATCAAGCTCTCAGACTCTGGAGCCAGACCTCCTGATTTACGGTCTGCCTTTCAAGGACCTCTTTTCCAACGTTATTTCTCACTTTGTAGTCTAGCCAAAATACCTCCCTTCATCTGCAACCTAGCTTTTAAAGGCCAGTTCATCTTACCACTTTCCTGAAATAATCTTCCTCCCCAGGGAACTGCCCAAGCATGGCTCCTATACTTCTCACTACCTGCTTTGTACAAATTACGTGCGTCCTTTCAAATTCTTAAAATTTCATTTAGGAGAACACGGTTTCTTGAGGGCAGGATATTCATTGTATTCGTCTTTATATCTCCAATAACTCATGATGTGATTTGAACACTGTAGTTGCTCAAGAAATATAGACGAATGACATCCATTTATAGAAATAAATCCTTTAGATTACGTATATTTATCCAAAATCATAGAACTATATACGAAATCAGGGAGCATATAATGTACATAAATTAAATCTTTTAGAAAGCTGACTTAAAAGAATTCTTGAGGACCCCACAAATCTTTTGTTTATGTGGGTAACATGTATGGATATTTAGCATATTAGAAATTATAACAGAAAATTTAAGAATAGTTCATTCATTTTAAAAATAATAAATGCTTGAATGTTAACGTTAACAATGTATTTTTATTTATTATTTATGTCCTGTTCATCTGCCCAGTCTCTCGGCCTGGTACATCCTCCAGCACGGAGAAGATCCTGGACCCTCTCGAGGAGAACAAGGTCGAGCCGTGGGGAAACAGCGGAGCTCTCTCACCCCGCCCAGCCGCAGACCGCTCGCGCGCGCGCCTGTGGCTCCCCGGACGCGCCGCCCCGCCCCTCAGCGCACCGGCGCCGGTGCCAGGGCGCAGGCGCGGGGCTTCTCGCGGCCGCGCCGAAGGGCGCTCAGGCGGCCGCCCCTCCCCCAACTCTCGCCGCAGGAGCCTGTAACGCGTCGCCCCGAGTGCTTTGGTCGCCGTGGTAGGTCGTCGTTATGACCTCTCCGTGGGATAATCTGACCCTTGCCTTTTCTGACATGTCTATGTTCCCCTTTTTTGACGTCGCCCACTACCTGGTATCCGTGATGGCGCTGAAGCGTCAGCCGGGTGAGTGCGGGGCGCCGCGGACCGGTCCCCTCAGGGTCCCCCAGACGGTGGGGACCGGAGTCGGGTGAGCGGCCGAACTTCCTCTATCTAGAGAGTTCTGTAGTCCAGCGGAAGGGGTGCCAAGGGCCGGCTCCCCCCACCCCCTCCAGGACAGCTGGGGAAACTGAGGCCGGGCAGGGCGGTGTCCGGCACGTGTCACAGGAGACGAGCCCTGGGGCCCGCCACGCCCGGGGCTGGCCCGACGCCCCCGGGAAGGGCTCCGGGACAGGTGCCGGGGCGGCGCCCGGGGGTGTGCGCGGGCCGCTGGTGCTGCCGCCACTGCCCTGGAAAGTCTTTACGAGTCGCCTGGGAGAAAAGTCCCAGAGTCGGCGAGTCTGACTTGCTCGCGCGCGGGAGTGAGGAGTCGCGCACCGCCCTTTAGCTACGAGAGCTGTGCAAAGAAAGCCAGAGGCACATCAGCCAGGGCCACCTCGTTTTAGGGCGCTTTGCTTTCCTGGGCTGCATGGGTGGGGCGTGTTCATTTTGCAAACCAATTGAAGGCAGCCCCTGTCCCCCTCCCCAGCACAATAATGCCCGCTGGCTTCCTGCTTTCCCGCAGTGGTGTCCGGGGACCGAGAGCTTGGGGATGATGCTGTACCCCTTATGGACCACTGTTTTTTGTTTGTTTTTTAACCCATGCACATTTGCACTGAAGTTAGTGCCCAGTCTAAATCGTTTGGTAGAAGTTTTGACCTGGATAAGGGGAATATTATTGTGTTAAACAAGGAGAGATAATCTGCAGATTGAAAAGAAGTACACTCACTTATGCCTTATTCCCGTGATGGCGAACCTATGACACTTTTGATGACATGCTGTTTTTGGTGACACGCGGCTACATGCAGCCGCATACCAGAGAAGTATGGGGCCTGTAGGGCCAGTGACCAAGGCCACCATCACAGCCGCCTGGCCCATGCAGGTTCGCATTAGATTCAGACGGTCCGTAATGAAACAATGGAGCCAAGAACTGGTGAGCCATCGGCTTTAATTCTAGCTTGCACCCAGCAGCAAGTAAAAATACATTGGGCTCCAAAACCCACTCATTCAGTGCTCACAAAGCTACTGACTTATCCGAGTTTCCTAGAATCAAAGGTTTATAGCTCACCAGATTTATTCACCTCTGTTCCCCATCTCTGTCTCTCTGCACAAACTACACAAACTGGCTTCTCCTTCAACGCTCTGCCATCTTGGCTGCTTCTCCTGGGCTCCACGTGTCCTTTCTCTGCTCTCCTCTGTAAATGCTAATCTCAGGAACCGAGAGAGAGAGAGAGCAAGCTCCTGGTCTGCCCCACTTTATAGTTCAGAAATTCAAACCTTTAATCCAATCTACAAACAAGGAACTCTCTGATACAAAGTCACTTATCTGAGGCATAATGGGAGGATTCCTCATGAGAGTGCACCACCCCACATCATCCAATCAGTCAAGGGTATGGGGAAAAGCTTATTCTTAAAACTTGCATGTGGGCAGCGCCATCTTTAACTAAGTGAGCATAATATATTTTATCTGCCCAACAGGGCTGCATGCCAAGAAGGACGTTTCATCCTGGGCTCCTGCACGGCCAGGTGCAGTAGCTGAGGATAAAACATTTGCTGTAGTGTAGACACTGTGCCGGAGGTCTGTAGGCCTAAACAACAGAACTCGGGCACAGAGTGTCTAGTTCTGGGACTTCCGGTTAGGCCGTTTTTCTCGAAGTGACACACCACCCGAATAACGCTCCGTTTTTTGGTGAATTTTGACACACCAAGCTCAGAAGATTGCCCATCATAGCCGTATTCAGTAGTTGATTTCTTGTGTCGGCTAAATCAGAGGTTCTCAAAGTGTGGTCCAGGAACCCCTGAGATTCCTGACATAGGTCAGAATTATTTTCATAACATGCAGATGTTGTTTGTCTTTTTCACACTCATTTTCCTCCCACGTGTGTCAGTGGAGTTTTCCAGGGGCGGCATGACTTGGGGTATTGCTAATAGGTTGAATGCAGAAGCATATATGAGAATCCAGATGTTTTTTATTTGAAGTTAGTCCTTAAAGAGATTTGCTGAAATATAAAACAGTGTGACTGTTCTCTCTAAATGTTTTTTGCTTTGGAAAATAACTATTTTTTATGCATACGTTACTTATATTAGCACTCAGTGCATTTCTTAGTTTTAAAATGAATACATAAAGAACTATTTTAAATTTTTCTGTTATAATTTCTAATATTCCAAATGTTGATACGTGAAGTTCACATAAGCAAAAGATCTTTGAGGTCTTCAAGATTTTTTGTTGTTGTTGTTGTATTTTTCCGAAGTGAGAAGTGGGGAGGCAGTCAGATAGACCCCCACATGCACGGGACTGGGATCCACCTGGCATGCCCACCAGGGGGCTATGCTTTCTTGCAGTCAGAGCCATTTTAGCGCCTCAGGCAGAGGCCATGGAGCCATCCTCAGCTCCTGGGCCAACTTTGCTCCAGTGGAGCCTTGGCTGCGGGGAGGGGAAGAGAGAGAGAAGGAAAGGGAAGGGTGAAGAAGCAGATGGGCGCTTCTCCTGTATGCCCTGGCTGAGAATCAAACCCCGGACTTCTGCACGCCAGGCTGATGCTCTACTGCTGAGCCAACCGGCCAGGGCCGAAGAATTATTTTTAAGTCAAGCATTTTTTAAAAAAAGTTTTTTCATTGATTCTTTGCAAATTAATACAGAGAAAAAAACATTTGCTTACCAGGTTACAGGGGTATGTTGGTTCCATTGAAAATACTGCATCTGAAATACCAACTGCAATTGGAGTCACTACCTATCTACATTTATGATAATCATAGTCATTCTCCAAATTCATCTGTCCTATGTATAGACCAAACAGACAAGTCAAATGGCATGTGACAGCTATAACCACCTTTTCATTTCTCATGCTTTGGTTATAGCACCGATCTTTGTATATTGTATATTGCTTTATAAAAATTTCTCTAGGGGCTTTTACTTGACCATTTCTACCATAATGATCCTTGGACCCAACGATCAATTTGGGGATTGTGCCAGTTCCCAAATGTGGCCATTCTAGTTACACATTAAAGAACTAGGAACATAACTACAGATTGTTGATTTACATGGCCCACTATGATTCAAACCTGATTTAAAATTCTTGGACACTATTGTGTCATAGGTAATTTCTAAGCCTCTGTTGCCTACATAATTATGTTGTTAATTTTTCCCTTTTTAAAATGATAAATCTGTAAGGGGAAATGAATAGGGCAACAGTTCACTAATATATAATTTAAGTACTTAACATCTGGAGTTGAGGCTTTAAGAAGGCTAGAACGTTACCCTGCTGCTTTTTGGAAGTCATCAATCACCAGCAAGTTGAATGTTAACTGTTTTTAAAATAATCTACATTGCAACTGGTTTTTAAAAATAGGTACACACTGTTGGTCTAAAATTGGCCAAGTACATAAAATAAGAAAGTCTTGTATGCAGTCTATTAAAAAATACCTTTCCAAGTTTTGTTATAACTAAATCAGTGAAACATTTTCTTTCTTTATTTTTTTGTTTCAGTGAGAGAAGTGGAGGCAGAGAGACAGACTTCCACATGTGCCTCGACCAGTATCCATCTAGCAAGCCCACTAGTGTGGCATGCTCTGCCCATCTGGGTCTGTTGCTCCACTGCTCAGTAACAGATCCAATTTTTTTTTAGAGCTTGAGACAGAGGCCACGGAGCCATCCTCAGCGCCTCAGGCTAACTCGGTTGAACCAGTAGAGCCATGGCTGCTGGGGGGAAAGAGAGAGAGAAGCAGGAGGGGTGTAGAAGCAGATAGTTGCTTCTCCTGTGTGCACTGACTGGGCATTGAGCATGGGACATCCACACCCTGGGCCGATGCTCTACCACTGAGCCAATTGGCCAGGGCCAAAACATTTTCAAACATAGTCTAATGATTTATTTTGGGCAGAGTGTGGGAATATTGTGATTTTAAGTGACTTTGTTTTTTTTAGCTTTCATTTCATAATAAAAAATATATTTTAAAATTATTTGTATTTTTCAATTATAGTTGACATACAATATTATATTAGTTTTAGGTGCACACCCCAGTGATTAGATGTGGTATAACTTACTAAGTGATTATCACAATACAGCTTGTACCTATCTGACACCAAACACAGTTGTTAGAGTATTATTGACTATATTCTCTGTGCTGTACTTTACATTGACATCCCCATGACTGTTCTGTTACTACTGATTTGTACTTCTTAATCCTTTCATCTTATTCACCAATGCTCCAGCCTCTCTCCCATTTGGTCAAAGTGTTCTCTATGAGTCTGTTTCTGTTCTGCTTGTTATTTTGTTTTTTCGATTTAACTATTGATAAGTATTTATTGTCATTTTATTGTTCATATTTTTGATGTTTTTCTTGTAATGGTGATTTGGTGGTGATGAACTCCTTTTAGCTTTTTCTTGTCTGGGAAGCTCTTTATATGTCTTTTGATTTTAAGTGATAGCTCTGCTGGGTAGAATAATCTTGGTTGTAGGTCTTTGCTTTTATCACATTGTATATTTCTTAACAATCCTCCTTACCTGCAAAGTGTCTTTTAAGAAATCAGCTGATAGCCTTATGGGAGCTCCCTTGTAGGTAGGTATCTACTTTTCCCTTGCTGATTTTAAGATTCTCTCATTGTCTTTAAACTTTTGTTTTAAAGTCCATTTTGTCAGATATAAGTATTGCTACCCCGGCTTCTTTTTCATTTCCATTTGCATGAAATAATTTTTCCATCCTTTTACCTTCAGTCTATGTGCATCTTTTGTTTTAAGGTGTGTCTCTTGTAGACAGCATATGTATGAGTCCTGTTTCTTTATCCACGCAGCTACCCTATGTGTTTTGATTGGATCATTTAATCCATTTACATTTAAGGTTATTATTGATATGTAGTTGTTTATTGCCATTTTATTCTTTAAAGCTGTATTCTTCTTTTGCTCTATTCTTTCCTCCCTTTGAACTGTTCACAACAGGCCCCTTAGTATCTCCTGCAGAATTGGTTTGGTTTTAATGAATTTCTTGAGGCTTTCTTTGTCTGGGAAGCTCTTTATTTCTCCTTCAATTTTAAACGTTAGCCTTGCTGGATAGAGTAGTCTTGGTTGTAGGTTCTTGTTCTGCATTAGTTTGAATATATCTAGCCATTCCCTTCTGGCCTCAAGTGTTTCTGTTGAGAAGTCCGATGTCATCCTTATGGGGGCTTCTTTGTAGGTAATAGCCGTTTTTTCTCTAGCAGCTTTTAAAATTTTTTCTTTATCCCTTAGCTTTGGTATTTTAACTATGATGTATCTTGGTGTAAATTTCTTTGGGTTTCTCTTTAATGGAGTTCTCTGTGCTTCTTGAACGTGTGAAATGTTTTCCAGCCTTAATTTAGGGAAGTTTTCTGCTATGATTTGATTGAAGAAAGTTTCTATTTTTTGTTCTCTCTCCTCTTCTTCAGGAACCTCTACGATGCGAATGTTGTCACAGAGCTAGCTCCCTTAGAGTTTCCTTACATTTTATGAGTCTCTTTTTTTTCTGCTCTGCTTCTGTGCCTTTGTTTATTGTGTCCTCTAACTCCCTGATTGGATCCTCAGTTCTGATACTGTATTTGTCATTTCTGTCTGATTATTTTTTATTATTTCAATTTCGTTCTTTATACTTGTTATCTCTTTATTTAGGTGTTCGTAGTGACTAACCATTGTTGCTATAATTTCTTTGAACATCCTAACTATCATTATTTTAAATTCTGTATCTGGTAATTTGGTTATATCTGGTTCATTCAGGTCCTTCTCTGGGGATTTCTCTTGATTCATTTGGGTTGCATTTCTCTGCCTGCCCATTTTGTCTGTGTATAAGAAGGTTCTGGCCACTGGAGTCCAGTGGGTGTTGCCTTTCTGTTCTCTAGGTGTGGTCTGTCTGCAGGCCCGCCACCCCCTCTGCCACTGCCTAGGGTGGTTGGGTATGGGCGTTGCCAGCGCTGGCCCACTGCGACCTTTGCTGTGACTTCCGCCTCTCCTCTGTGGGAGGGGCTGTGTTCTGGTGCATGGCTCTACAAGCCTCAACCTGCCTGGGTCTTCGCCTTGCCCCACAGGTTAGGTTGTGCACTGCACTCAAGCCACAAGCCTCAGCACCAAGGGTAGAGGTGAGCACCTTTGCTCAGCTGCGGACCCAGCCTGTTCCCGGGGTTCTGCCCAGTCCCCGGGGACCGAGCCTGCTCGTCACAGTTTCTCTGGTTGGACGGGGCTGCTGGCGTGCGCTCAGCCACGAGTCCGCCTGTCCCTGGTCCTAGCCCCGCCCCCGCGGTCAGGGCTGGCTTGCGCAGGGCCCGGGGTCGCAGAGCAGATCTCTGCCCGTTCCTGGCCTCCCGCTTTTCCTCCGCAGGTGGGCCCACAGCTGCCGGACTGCTTTTGCGCGTCCCCTCTACCCCTGCTGGGCTAGACCTAGCTCACACCGGCTGGGCCTCCACCCTGCCAACAGAACCGTGTTTCAGCGTCCCGTCGCCACCATCCCTCCAGCAAGCCCTCAGCAGTGTGGGTGGGTGCACTGCAGCTCAGTCCCTAACACTCCATACTGTAGTCCTGGAAGCTCCCTCCGTCTAAGCAGCTCTGCTCTAACTGCCGCGGGAGAGCTTGTTTGGCTGGTGTCCTGTCTCCCTTTGCTGGTATTGCTAGTTCCAGGGGAAATATTCATTTTTGATTAGGGAAGTGACTTAGCCCAGGGGTTAGGGTGGCTGTCCCTCAGAGTGTTTCTCCCTGTGCCTTCCAGTTTACACTCTCTTCCCGCTGCTCTGGTCCTCTCCTCTGTCCCCATTCCCTGGAACCCCGGGTGAGTGGTTGTGAGAGAGGTTTTCTGTGCTGTCCCTTTAAGAAGAATCTTGGGTCTGAGAAAACTGTCTCTTTCTCACAAACAGTATCCTCACTTGTTTCACAGCTCAATATTGTCCAAACGCCTCTTCTAGGCTCTGGGGCTGCAGGCTGGGCCTTTGTTCCTGGGACCCAGGTCCCTCCCTCTCTGCCAAACTTTCCTCCCGCCACGCGGGTCTCTCTGGGCTGCTGTTCGCTCCGAGGAGCTGGGCAGCCCTCTTCGCATTTTCGCTTTTCCTACCAGTCTCAATGTGGCTTCTTCTGTGTTCGTTGGTTGAAGAGTCCACTTAGTTTAGTTCAAAGTTGGTTTATCCAGATGATGGTTCTTAAAATTGAGTTATAATCCACTTTGGTTCTGGGAGTTGGAAGTTGATACTTCCGCCTACTCCGTCGCCATCTTGCCATCCACCTCATTGTCTTTAAACTTTTGCATTTTAATTATGATGCATCTCGGTGTGGCCCTCTTTGGATTCATCTTATTTGGGAATCTCTGCTTCCTGGACTTACATGTCTATTTCCTTCACTAGGTTAGGGAAGTTTTCTTTTTTTGTTTTTTTTAATTTCTAGCTTTCTCTCTTCTCCTTCTGGCACCCATGGTGCAAATGTTGGTATATTTGAAGTTGTACCAAAGGCTCCTTACTCTATCCTCTTTTCCTTCTATTCTTTTTTCATTCTGCTGTTTTGATTAGGTATTTTTTGCTTCCTTATATTCCAACTTACTGTTTTGATTCTTGGCTTCATCTATTCTACTGTTTATTCCCTGTACATTATTCTTCATTTCAGTTAGTGTAGCCTTCATTTCTGACTGGTTCTTTTTTATGGTTTCCATGTCCTTTTTTATACTGTGAAGTTCTAAGTTCATCTACTCTTCCCCTAAGTTCATTGAGCATCCTTATAATCAGTGTTTTGAACTTTGCAGTTAAGGGATTGCTTATCTCCATTTTGTTTAGTTTTTTCAGTAGAGTTTGATTTTGTTCTTTGATTTGGTACATGCTCCTTTGTCTCTTTATTTTGGCAGTCTCCCTTTGTTTGTGTCTATGTATCAGGTTGAACTGCTACATCTCCTGGGCTTGGTAGAGTGGCCTAGTGTAGCAGGCATCCTATAGGGTCCAGTGCACAAGCTTTCCATTCACCTGAGCTGGGCATTTGAGGTGTGTCCCCTCTGTGGTGGCTGTGTACACCCTCCTGTTGTAATTGAGCTTTGATTGCAGCTTGCATATCATTGGGTGAGATTTAACCCCAGGTGGATCTGCTATGAAGATTGGCTGCCTACCACTGTGGAAGGTCAGCTGTTCAGGGGCCCGCTCAAGGAGCAGAACTTACTTCAGTGGAACTCTGGTGCCTGCTAAGTCCGCTCCTTGAATGTGTCCCTTGTGGAGGTGATTGGGTGGTGCTTTGATGTGGTCTGAAGCTGTCCACCAGATACGCCGGCTCTGGGGTCTCCCAGGACGTATGAGCCAAAGTCAGCCACCACCTGTGTTCTGAGAGGGGCCACCTAGAATGAGCTACAAAGATCTGCAGATGGCTGCTACTTGTGCTGGGCTTGGAGGTGCCTGGAAGAGGCCAATCTTCAAACCATGGCTCACTGCCACCAGTGCTGGGCCTGGAGTCATTTAGCAAGAGTTATGGGATGCACCAAAGTTATGGGATGCTTGTTTGAAAGATTTTATGATAATCGGAAGCATGAGCCAAGACAAACCAATTGCATGAAAAAGCCACTGGAAACAGCTTGGGTAGGCCCACAAGTTGGATTAGGCAGGGCCTTAGGGAATCACCAGGGTGGGCAAATAGTATGAGCCAGGTGGAGGGAGACTCAGATATGGTGCCCCACTGCCGGTTCTGTGGGTAAAGGCCTCAGAAAAAGAACAATTGCCTCTGCCAGCCTTTCTCATCCTTGATGCCAGACTCTTCATTTCCTCCCCTATTATGTCCCTGGTGCCTTTCAAGCTGTTGCCCCAGAGCTGGAGTTCAGAGGGGGTGAGTCCAAATAAGTCCGTGAGTGGAGCCTGTAAGAAGAATTTCCTGAAACTTCATTTCACTCAGCCACAATCCCCACTGGTTTTTACAACCAGAAGTTATGGGGACTTCTCTTCCTGTCACTGAAACTCTGGGCTGGTGGGCCTGGTGTGTGAAACCCTGGGCTGGGACCTGGGGGGGCTGGTGTGGGTCTGGGCTCCTTGCTCCTCAGGGGGGACCTCTGCAGCTGAGATATCCTCCTGATTTTTATCTCCCACCAGTGGGTATGGGACCAGCTTGTTCCTGTCTCTGCACCCCTGTCAGTCTCAGTGTGGCTTCTTCTTTATATCCTTATATAGGACTTCCATTCTGCTAGATTTCAGGTGGTTCTGAGTGATGGCTGTTCTGTGGTTTAGTTATAATTTTTATGTGCTTGTGGGAGGATGTGAGTACTGCATTTACCTACCATCTTGATGGAAGCCTCTCATAATGAAAATATTTGGATGTCAAAGTTCATAGGTGACTATATGTACTTTAAACATTTTATACTTTGCATTAGATTCTTGTCTCAATATGACAAATTTTGCTGAGAGTTTTGGGGAGAATAATTCTATTGGTATAGTGTCACAAACATCTTAACTCTCGAGAGGACAGATAATTTTTTCTTGTAAATGTTATTACGTTAAAAATAAAATAATGTGTCCTAATTTACACACTTGTCATTTAGCTAAAGTATACAAATTTGTTTTAAAAATGAAAAGATAAAAAAAATATATACATTCTTTTTTCCTACCAAACATTATTTGTATACTCTAAAGATATGCAAGTTGTTTCTGTTTAACTTTCTATATTTTCATAGATTAACTTCACAGTAAACTAATTCTGGTTTCAGTATGATATATACCGGGGAGCACTATACCCGAAGAACTTTGTCATAAGAATTTCTCATACTGTAAAATGCATTACCATATGGTTTATACTGAAAAGAATACTACAGAAGGGCTATTTGAGTTAGAGAAATGTTTCTTGGTGATACAATTTTGAAAAATGGGACTGATATGAGGGTGACCCTTCCTTCAACTCTGTTCTTTTCCTAACAAAGTCTTAGTTTCAATGATTTAAGACTTGGTGTTATGAGTACTTTTTCACTGTCATCATGTGCCATTCTCCTCCCAGCCTGGCTATAAGAACACAAAAGAATTATAGCTTGGGCTCAGAGAACTGAGTCAGAAACAGCCTGAGGGTTACATTTTGCTATCTCTTTTTCTGCTTTCAATGATCAATCCATTCAGCAGATAAATCAATAAGAGTGCCTGCCAGGTACTAGGTAGTAAATAGTATATGTTTTTATGTATATTGTCTCATCTGAGATCCTTATGTATTATTCCTATTTTATGAAATTTGAAATTTAAGCCAAGAGAGGTTAGAGATCCTAGAAAGAGGTCACAAAATTGGTATGCAATCATAATAGCCTTTCTCACTTGTGATATTAAGGGAAATTAGTTGTAATATAATATATATGTGTGTATGCATATATATATATATATAGATAGATAGATAGATATAAAAATATAAATAAATACAAAGATGTGGGAAAGCAAACAAGTTGTTGAGGTCACTACAAATAGTAAGTGCTGGAGCCGGGATTTGTACTTGGGCAGTTAAGCTGTAGAGTGCCCACTCTTAAGCACTCTATATTGCCTTTCAACATGAGGATTGCTCAGTACAACAGCTAGTGTCATTGACCAGAAGAAAAGATTGTATTCATTTACTGTGCTGATTGACCAATGTTGTAATAAGTCATCACTGTATGGGGCAATACTGAATAGCACCTATACATGAAATACATAGGTAACAATATTAATAATGTATTAAAGATCTAGTGGTATTGGCTCCAAAGGCAGCATGACCATGTATTATCAAAGTAACTTGAAAATTCTTAGATTTAGGAGAAATTGCTACACTGAAAATCAACATCCTGTCTTTTTTCTTTTTTTTTTTACAGAGACAGAGAATCAGAGAGAGGGACAGATAGGGACAGACAGACAGGAACGGAGAGAGATGAAAAGCATCAATCATTAGTTTTTCGTTGCCGTTGTGACACCTTAGTTGTTCATTGATTGCTTTCTCACATGTGCCTTGACCTCAGGCCTTCAGCAGACCGAGCCACCTCTTGCTGGAGCCAGCGACCTTGGGTCCAAGCTGGCGAGCTTTTGCTCAAGCCAGATGGGCTCGCACTCAAGCTGGCAACCTCGGGGTCTCGAACCTGGGTCTTCCGCATCTCAGTCCGACGCTCTATCCACTGCACTACCGTCTGGTCAGGCAACATCCTGTCTTATAGTAAGTTTCTCATAACTAATTTTTCTTCCAAATTGGAACAGGTCACCATTTCTTGAGTTGTCACTGGATTGGTGTCACTTCACTTGAAAGTTCTCAGAAAATTCACATCTACCAATTCACATTCATTCCTAGACACATTTGGTTGTTTGAAATGGTGGGTTGCACTATTTAAATACTTATGTATCTTTTTTTTTCATGAGCACATGTGGATTAATTCTCATCTTAATATAAGTATGATGATGAACTCACACATTTTCATAGTAGTTTTGATTTTTGTTTTCTCATCGATGGGCCTCTCCCTAGGAGGTGACACAGTTGACAGTTTGGTTGTGTATTCGTGCAGACCTAATGATACGCATTACTTGCATGTTTATGTACCTACAGAAATATTTGCTTTTCTCCTGTAAATGATTTTTTTAAATTAAATTAAATTTTATTTTATTTTATTCATTTTAGAGAGGAGACACAGAGTAAGAGAGAGAGAGAGAGAGAGAAAGGGGGGAGGAGCTGGAAGCATCAACTCCCATATGTGCCTTGACCAGACCAGTGCAGGGTTTTGAACTGGTGACCTCAGTGTTCCCAGGTCGACGCTTTATCCACTGCTCTACCACAGGTCAGGCTGTAAATGATTTTTTACTGTACATATTGTTTATATACATAGTGTTTTCTTTTTGTCATGTCATGTTTCTTTTGTCATGTCATGTGCATGTAAAACTGGCATTCTTTTGAATAGATGCATTGCATTCTATAGATTGGATATGACATAATTTGTTAAAAGTTGGCCTAAATATACAATTAACAAATGAACATTAAAAAAACGTTATTGATTTTAGAGAGAAAGGAAGGGAAAGAGAGAGAGAGAGAGAAACATCAATCTCTTCCTGTATGTGCCTTGACCGGGGATTGATCTGGTAACCTCTGGACTTTGGGACGATGTTCTAACCAACCGAGCTATCTGGCCAGGGCAAATGAACATTTTATTTTAAAGAATCCAAATACAGTTAAGTTATATAATTGAATAAATTTAAAGCATGTTTGGTCATCTTCCCTGTTCCCAGACTTTTCCAGAGATGATAAGAGTTAACATGTGGTGTGCTTCACACCTGTTCTGGGCATCACATATATCTCTGTGTACCTGGGGAAACGTAGTGTTTGGGTTTTTGCACATAAATGATTCCATGTTGTAATATTGTTGTTCACCATGATTGTATTTGGTTCTTTGTTTTTAATCAATGGCATATCTTAGGGATCTTTCTCTGATGATATTGATCTACCACACTCTTGAGTTGCTCATGTATGAAGTATTCCATAGTACAAGAGATTGTGGTTTATTTCACTGTTTCTCTGATAATGGTCATTTAGATTTATTTCATTTTTTCACAGCATTATAAACAACACTGCTTTAATATTCTTGAATGAAACTCCTTTGGACACTTGAGTCAATTTTAATTTTAAAATTTTAATCATAAATGGGATTGTTTTCTTAGTTTTAATTTCTGATAGTTCAATATTGGTGTATAAAAATGAAACAGCCTGACCAAGTGGTGGTGCAGTGGATAGAGCATTGGACCAGGATGCAGAGGACCCAGGTTTGAAACCCCAAGGTTG
This sequence comes from Rhynchonycteris naso, assembly GCA_037038555.1. Taxonomy (NCBI): domain Eukaryota; kingdom Metazoa; phylum Chordata; class Mammalia; order Chiroptera; family Emballonuridae; genus Rhynchonycteris; species Rhynchonycteris naso. The sequence continues at coordinate 26,462,764 of CM072996.1, read as the reverse complement.
CCAGCTTGAGCGTGGAGTCACTTGCTGTGCTCTAGCCCCATGGTCAAGGCACATATAAGAAAACAACCAATAAACAACTAAGGAGCCACAACGAAGAATTGATGCTTCTCATCTCTCTCCCTTCCTGCCAGTCTGTCCCTATCTGTCCCTTTCTCTCTGTCACCAAAAAACAAAAAAAAAATCAATCAAACAGATTTCTGGATATCAATTTTGTATCCTGCTACTTTACTGAATTTATTTATCAGCTCCAATAGTTTTTTGGTGGACTCTTTAGGATTCTCTACATATATACTGCTCACAAAAATTAGGGGATATATAAAAATGAATACGAAGCAATAAAATACCCCTTAATTTTTGTGAGCAGTATACTACCATTTCATCTGCAAATAATGACAGTTTTACTTTTTTTCTTTCCAATTTGGATGCCTTTTATATTTTCTGGTTTGTCTGATTGCTGTGGCTAGAACTCCCAGTACTATATTGGAATAAGAGTGGTGATAGCAAATAATCCTGTCTTGCGCCTGACCTTAAGGGAAGTGCTTTTTGCTGATTTTTTTTTTTTTGTATTAGAGATAGAAACAGAGAGAAGGACATATAGGGACAGACAGACAGGAAGGGGGAGCGATGAGAAAGAAGCATCAGTTTTTCTTTGCAGCAGCTTAGTTCATTGATTGCTTTCTCATATGTGTATTGGCCCGAGGGAGCGCTACAACAGACCAAGTGACCCATTGTTCAAGCCAGCAACCTTGGGCTCAAGCTGATGAGCTTTCCTCAAACCAGATGAGCCCGCACTCAAGCTGGCGACCTTGGGGTTTTGAATCTGGGTCCTCCATGTCCCAGTCCGATGCTCTATCCACTGCACCACCGCTTGGTCAGGCCTTAAGAGAAATGCTTTTAGATTTTCCCCATTGAGTATAATGTTGTCTGGGTTTGTCATATATGGCCTTTATTATGTTGAGGTGTTTTCCCTCTATTCCCACTTTGCTGAGAGTTTTTATCATAAATAGTGCTGGTTTTTATCAAATGCTTTGTTTGTATCTATTGATATGATCATATGATTTTTATCCTAAATTTTGTTTATGTGATATGTTAATTGATTTGCGTATATTGTACCAACTTTGCATCCCCAGAATAAATCTGACTTGATTGTGGTGTGTGACCTTTTTAATGTATTGCTGAATTCATTTACTAATATTTTGCTGAGGATTTTTACATCTATGTTTATCAGGGATAGAGGCTTATTATATTTTCTTTCTTTGTAGAATTTATCTGGTTTTGGAATTAGAATAATGCTGCTGGCCCTGGCCTTGTAAATAAGCTTGGAATTATTCCCTACTCTTGAATTTGTTGGAAGGAAGAAGGATAGGTGTTTTATGTTTTGTTTTGTTTTTCTTTTTTAATGTTTGCTAAAATTCATTTGTGAAGCCATTTGGTACAGGACTTTTGTTTGCTGGGAGTTTTTTGGTCACTGCTTCTATTTCATTAGTTGTAGTCTGTTCATATTTTCTGTTTCTTCTTGATTCAGTTTTAGAAGATTTTATGTAACTAGGAATTTGTTTTTTTCAGATTGTCCAATTTATTGGCATATTGTTTATAATATCTTCTTGTACTCCTTTGTATTCCTTTGGTGTTAGTTGTTACTTCTCTTTAATTTCTGATTTTATTTATTTGGTTCCTCTCTCTTTTTTTCTTGATGAGTTTGGTTAAAAGTTTATCAGTCTTGCTTATCTTTTCAATGAATCAGCTCTTGATTTCATAAATCTTATGTGTTGGTTTTTAGACTTCAGTTTGTTTTTCTGCTCTGATTTTTATTATTTCCTTTCTTCTACTCACTTTGAGCTTTTTCTAGTTCCCTTACGTGTAAGATATAATAGAGATTTTTCTTATTTTGAGGTAGGTCAGTATTGCTATGAATTTCCCTCTTAAGACAGCTTTCACTGTGCCCCATAGATTTGGGGTTGTTGTGTTTTCATTTTCATTTGTCTCACATTATCTTTTTTTTTTTTACAGAGTCAGAGAGAGGGAGAGGTAGGGACAAACAGGAATGGAGAGAGATGAGAAGCATCAATCATCAGTTTTTTGTTGCGACACCTTACTTGTTCATTGATTGCTTTTTTATATGTTCTTTGACCGTGGTTCTTCAGCAGACCGAGTAACCCCTTGCTCAAGCCAGCGAACTTGGGTCCAAGCTGGTAAGCTTTGCTCAAACCAGATGAGCCCGCACTCAAGCTGGCAACCTCGGGGTCTCGAACCTGGGTCCTCTGCATCCCAATCCAATGCTCTATCCACTGCGCCACCGCCTGGTCAGGCTCACAGTATTTTTTGATGTCTTCTTTGATCTCATTGTTAATACTGGGGAACAATTTTTTTTTCATTTTTTGTTGCATGAGGTTTTAGAACTTTTTCTATATATTTCTGTATCACTGATTCCAAATCTGAAATCCGTTTTTTGGTGCATGCTCTAGTTTTATGCAATTTTAATTCCTTTTTGTTACAGTTAATGGCATGCATTGGTCTTTTATTATTATTATTATTATTATTTTTTTTACAAGGACAGAGAGAGAGTCAGTGAGAGGGATAGATAGGGACAGACAGGCAGGAACGGAGAGAGGTGAGAAGCATCAATCATTAGTTTTTCATTGCCATTGCAACACCATAGTTGTTCATTGATTGCTTTTTCACATGTGCCTTGACCGCAGGCCTTCAGCAGACCTAGCAACCCCTTGCTGGAGCCAGCGACCTTGGGTCCAAGCTGGTGAGCTTTTGCTGAAGCCAAATGGGCCCGCACGCAAGCTGGCGAGCTCAAGGTCTCGAACCTGGCTGGGTCTTCCACATCCCAGTTTGATGCTCTATCCACTGCGTCACCGCCTGGTCAGGCATATGCATTGATTTTTAAATTGGAGTTAAATAGCAACGACTCCTGGATTGAACATAACCACAAGGCAATTAATGTTTTACAAACATCACTTTTACATAATTGTAGTTGTTTTTAAATGTAAAAAATTATTATCTGATAAAAACACCCTCTTTTTTTGTTTTAAGATTGAATCATGGCTTCTTTGAGTAGGCGTAAATTTAAGAATAGTTCTGACACCTTCTGTTATATATGTGGCTGTTACATACTTCAACATCAAAGGTGCAATATTTCATAATTTGTGACATGTGCATATATTGCCTATTTTCAAGTTCCCCTTGGTGATCAAGACAAGAATTGGGCTCCTCATATTGTGTGTTGTAATTACGAGGAAATGCTTCATGACTGGACAAAAGAAAATGCCTTTTGGTACTCCCATGGCTTGGCATGAACCTAAGGACCACAGCAGTGACTGTTATTTCTGTCAGATCCATACAAAGGGCACCAGCAAGAAAAAATGGCATATGATCACATATCCTGATATTCCTTCAGCAATACGACCTATCCCACACTCTGAGACACTCCTGGTTCCAGTTTTCAATGGTTTTATTTCTTCTAAGGATGAAGAAAATGAATATGGTGATCAAGTGTATTTTGATAAGATGCATGAAATAGTTGTGGAATCTGAAGGGTCTTCTGATTTCAAGCAGTCAGTAATCCCTCAGAAGTTTGGCCAACAGAAATTGAATGACTTAGTAAGAGATTTGGGCCTATCAAAGAAAGCAGCTAAGTTATTAGTCTCCAGGCTTCAAGAAAAGAATGTACTTCACTGGTCAGATAAAGTATCCCATTTCAAGAAGCGTGAACAATTTTTGTGGACTTTTTTTCTGAAGACAAACACTTTGTTTACTGTCATGATATCAGTAGCCTTCTCAGCCAGCTAGGTGTTACCACTTATAGTTCAACAGAATGGCGGCTATTTCTTGACAGCTCTAAACGGTGTCTGAAATGTGTTCTCCTACACAATAGTAATGTTTATGCAGCGGTTCCAATTGGTTATTCAACTCATCTGCGAGAAGATTATAATGACATAAAAATTGTCCTCGACTTACTGAAGCATGAGGAGCATAACTGGATCATTTGTGTGGATCTTAAAATGATAAATTTCCTGCTAGGACAACAGAGAGGTTTCACAAAGTATCCTTGCTTTCTCTGTCTGTGGGACAGCTGAGCTCGGGAGAAACACTGGACATAGAAGGAGTAGCTGAAACGTGAACCTCTGGAAGTAGGGATGCAAAATATTGTGAATGAATCTGTAGTTAATAGAGACAGGATCATTTTTCCCCCACTTCACATTAAGCTTGGCTTAATGAAGCAGTTTATTCAAGCTTTGAATAGAGAAAGTGAGTGCTTTCAGCATATTCTTTCTGCTTTTCCTACCTTGTCTTTCGAGAAAATAAAAGCAGGTGTATTCGATAGACCTCAAATTCGAACCCTCATACATGATGAAGAATTTGCCAGGAAGACAAATAAGGAGGAGAAAGCAGCATGGCAATCTTTTCTGGCAGTGACAAAGAACATCCTTGGCAACAAAAAAGCAGAAAACTATGAACTTCTGGTTCAAAGGATGCTTTTGGCTTTCCGCGACATTGGATGGAACATGAGCGTTAAGATTCACTTTCTGAAGAGTCACCTTGATAAGTTTCCTGAAAATCTTGGAGCTGTTAGTGATGATCAGACTACCGCTGGAGCATCAGACAAGATTGTCCTCAACAAGTACACAAACGCAAGAGCTGCAAATGCAAATTTTTGCCTGAATAGAATTTAAATAAGTTTTGCGCAAATTTTATGATTAAAATAAGTGTTTTAATATGTTCTATTTCGAAATTATAGACAGATTCTGCTGCAGTTATATCTTTTAGTGTATTAGTGTATTTACTGCATTATATAAATTACTATATTTTCACAAAGATGATGGCCAAGAAGTCATTCTACTTTATTATGTTAAACTAAATGCTGAAAATTTTACAAGATTAAAACCTAAAATCTTGAATTGCAAAAAAACTGTAGCTTACAGCAAAAAAACTAATGTCAGATTTGAGATCAGCACATTCGAGTTAGGTAAGAACAAGTGTTTTTGTGGACACAACCAAAATTTTGTTCTCCAGTGTAATCCATTTATTGTTTAGTAACATGTTATTTAGCCTTCATGTCTGTGTGTTTTCACTTTTTTTTCTTGTAATTGATTTCTAGTTTTATATTATTGTTAAGGTTGTAGAAGATTCTTGACACAAATTCATTCTTCTTGAATTAACTGAGATTTGTTTTGTGTCCTAACTGTGGTCTATCCTGGAAAATGTTCTTCTATGTGCACTTGAAAAGAATGTATATTCCGCTGCTTTGGAGTGAAATGCTCTGAAAATACCAAGTAAAATCATCTGGTCTAGTGTGTTATTTAAGGCTGATGTTTCTTTGTTGATTTTCTGTCTGGAAGATCTATTCATAGATGTCAATGGGGTGTTACATTCTCTACTCTGACTGTATTACTGTCCATCTTTCTCTTTATGTCCATCAAGATTTGCTTTGTGTATTTAGGTGTTGCTACATTGGGCTCATAAATATTGACCTGGGTTATAGCCTCTTGTTGGATTGATTTCTTTACCAGTATGTAATGTCCTTCTTTGTCTTTTGTAACAGCCTTTGTTTTAAAGCCTATTTTTAAGTATTGCTACTCCACCTTTATTATTTATGTTTACGAGGAATATATTTTTTCATCTCTTTACTTTCAGTTTGTGTATTTCATTCTGAGGTTCAAAGGATGCTGTTGGCATTATAATCTTCTTTCAGATGAGTTGAATAACCAGTTGGAACCGCTGCATAAACATTACCGTTGTGTGGACAGGCTGGTAGACAGGCTATTTTTTGGCCTTGTTTTCTTATCCATTCAGCTACCGTATGTCTTTTGATTGGAGCATTTAATCTATTTTCATTTGAAGAGATTATTAATAGGTACATAGTTATTGCCATTTTATTCTTTATAATTATGTTCTCATGCTCAAGGGTCAACATATATACGTTTAGCCCCATTTACCCATTTATTTATTTTTTTATAGCTCTATTGAGGTACAGTTGACAAAATTGTGTGAATTTAAAGTGTACAATGTGATGATTTGGTAGACATATACATTGTGAAGTGATTGCCACAATCAAGGTAATTAGCACATCCATCACCTTACATAGTTACCTTTTTCTGTGTGTGTGGTAAGAACACGATCTACTCTTAGAAAATTTCAAGTATACAATACTGTGTTATTAACTATCGTCACTAGGCTGTACATTAGATCCTCAGAATTATTTTTCTTACAACTGGAAGTTTGTACTTTAGCATTCTCTCTCTGAATGTTTTTATTTATACATATTAATTTTTCAGAACCACTTGAGTGTAAATTGGAGGCATTTTCCCTAGTTAATACTAATTACCTTAAATTTAAGAATCACAGTACAGTTACCAAAACCAGTAAGTTTAATAGTGACACAATACTATTATCTAAGCCACAGTTTATATTTATATTGAATTGGTTGTCCAAAAAGTTCCTTTTAAATGATTTTTTTCCTCTCTACAGTCTAATACATTCATTGCATTTAGATGTCTCTTCAGTGTCATTTAATCTGAAACATCTGCCTTTTTTGTGTATTGTTCTTGACTTTGGCATTATTAAAGTATAGACCAGGTATGTCTTTTTCTTTTTCAGTATAGCTCTTGATTTAGTTGTGTCTGACTAGAATAGTTCAAGTTATACATATTTGGTAGAAATACCACAGAAGTAATAATATATTCTTAGTGCATTATATCAGGAGTCACCTGATGTTGTTTGTTTACAGTGATATCTGCAAGACTTCTTCATGCTAAAGTTATTATTTCCCTCTAATTAATAATAAGCAATTTTTTAGGAGACATTTTGTGATGATGTAAATATGTTTCTCATCAACATTTTGCCTTTTGATTTACTTTATTTTATTTCTAGCCTGTTGTGTGGAAAGCTTAGTTTATTTCAGCTTTCATTTTTTTAAAGTACTTAAGATTATAAACTTTTCTTTCTTTTCTTTTTTTGACAGAGATGGAGCAAATCAGAGAGAGGGACAGATAGGGACAGACAGGAAGGGAGAGATGAGAAACATCAATTCTTTGTTGCTGCATCTTAGTTGTTCATTGATTGCTTTCTCATATGTGCCTTGACCAGGGGGGCTACAGCAGAGTGAATGACCCCTTGCTCAAGCCACTGACCCTGTGCTCAAACTGGTGAGCCCGTGCTTAAGCCCGATGAGCTCATAGTCAAGTCGGCGACCTCGGAGTTTCGAACCTGGGTCCTCCGTGTCCCAGTCTGATGCTCTATGCACTGCGCCATTGCCTGGTCAGGCAAGATTATAAATTTTTCTTAATATATCTTTTTGACATATGATGAGGGAGTACTTATAGTGAGGTGGGAATGAAAGGAAACAGTAGGTAGGGAGACTGTTTATAATAATCTGTTATTAGGAAACTGGCCATAAGAGCCTGGACAGGGTATTTTAAAGTTGCTCCAAATCACCCATCTTAAAGTTAAAGTGTTTTTAGTCTTGATTTAAAGAACAAAAGATATGGCCCTGGCTGGTTGGCTCAGTGGTAGAGCATCAGCCCGATGTGTGGAGGTCCTGGGCTCGATTCCCGGCCAAGGCATACAGGAGAAGCACCCATCTGCTTCTCCACCCTTCCCCCTCCTGCAGCCAAGGCTCCATGGGAGCAAAGTTGGCCCGGGCGCTGAGGATGGCTCCCTGGCCTCTGCGTCAGGTGTGAGAATGGCTCCTATTGCAGCGGAGAACACCCCAGAGGGGCCAACCATTGCCCCCTGGTGGGTATGCCAGGTGGATCCTGGTCGGGTGCATGCGGGAGTCTGTCTGTCTGCGTACCCCCCCCACCCCCACTTCGGAAAAATGTTAAAAAAAAGAACAAAAGATATGTTTTATGATGATGTGATTGTCACAGAAGTTGGTATTTTGAATTCCACCGGTACCTTGGGACTTGTTTAATATACAGCTACCTCAGATCACATTTTTACTTGACCATTTCAGGATCAGTAGCGGTGGCATGGAAGAATCCTGTCTCAAGCTGGTTCACTGCGATGCTCCACTGTTTTGGTGGAGGAATTTTATCCTGCGTACTGCTTGCGGAACCCCCACTGACGTTTCTTGCAAATAACACAAATATATTACTGGCATCTTCAATCTGGTAAGCTGCCATTATGATAAACTATTAGACATTTAAAAAATTGTTTTGTAAATTATTAGTAAGTAGAATTTTTAAACAAATATTTTATGGTCTTGAAAAGTTAATGCACGTACATGTAAAGGAAGGAACTCTAATAATCCCAAAGTTTTTTTTTTTTTTTTTTTTATAGGGACAGAGAGAGAGTCAGAGAGAGGGATAGACAGGGACAGATAGACAGGAACGGAGAGAGGTGAGAAGCATCAATCATTAGTTTTTCATTGCCGTTACGACATCATAATTGTTCATTGATTGCTTTCTCACATGTGCCTTGACCGCGGGCCTTCAGCAGACCATGCCACCCCTTGCTGGAGCCAGCGACCTTGGGTCCAAGCTGGCGAGCTTTTGCTCAAGCCAGATGGGCCCGCGCTCAAGCTGGTGAGCTCGGGTTCTCGAACCTGGGTCTTCCTCATCCCAGTCCTACGCTCTATCCACTGCGCCACCGCCTGGTCAGGCCCAAAGGTTTTAAGTACAAAGTGTGTCTCACCTTCTCCCTTATCCTCTCCCTGAGGCAGTCATTGTTACCATTGTCTCAATGTATTTTTAGTGGGAGCTTTTCAGATCTGAAGAACATCAATTATTTCGCCCCAAACAGTTTATCTTATGAACCTAACCCATGTAGACAGATAGACAACAGCATAAAAATCAAGAATGCAACCAAGTACACCAAAATCCAAGTGATCATGATTCATATGTATTGTTCTTGTCATACTCTGTTGGATTTTTCAGAGCCTTAGGAGATTTAGCGTTAGTTTGTTTTGAATTTAATTTTGAAGTGAAGAAAAGTGTTAGTAAAAATTGCTTTCAATTCTTGCAAATCAAATTCAGTTATCCTTCAGAGGGTTAATTCATCAAATTAAAAAGTAATGGTATAATACCAGTCAGAGTGCTTTGTTATATCTAAAGCAAACAACTATACTTTTGACTAAAAGCCCCTATCAATGAAATATATAGCATGTCGGGAACACTTAAAGTTTATTTTTACTTTGATAATTTTTAAATGACTGTGTAATCAGTATTAAAAGGAAATATTATAAATAGTGGTAAAGGGAAAAAGTAATAGTAAGAACCTGTGGCAGGGAAACTGGTAGGAGTAGGATAATAAATTTGATAACTATGGTAACATTTATTGAGTTGTTAACATATGTCAGCTAAATTCTTTATATTTGTTTTTTATATTTAATCACAAGAGTCCTGCAAGATAGCTATATTCCATTTGATAAGTGAGAAAACTGAGGGATAAAGAAATATTGCTGAAATTTTCATATTTAGTAAGTGATTAACTAGGATCAAAACCAGGAAGTTTGACTTCAGAGCCCAGACATTTAGCAGGCACTGTCTCAGATTTAACCATTAGTTAATTTAATTATTAATCTAACCATATACTGAAAGTACAGTCTTCCATTGCTATGTGTTGTTTTTTTTTTTATTAACTTTAATGTGGTGACACCAATAAATCAGGGTACATATATACAATGAAAACATCTCCAGATTATCTTATCATTCAATTGTGTTGCATACCCATCACCCAAAGTCAAATTGTCCTCTGTCACCTTCTATCTGGTTTTCGTTGTGCCCCTACCCTTCTCCCTTTCCCACCCTCCCCGCCCTTCGCCCACCCCGTAACCACCACACTCTTGTCCATGTCTCATATTCTCACTTTTATGTCCCACCTATGTATGAAATCATGCTGTTCTCAGTTTTTCTTTTTTTCTGATTTACTTATTTCACTTCGTATAATGTTATCAAGGTACCACCATTTTGTTGTAAATGATCCGATGTCATCATTTCTTATGGCTGAGTAGTATTCCATAGTATATATGTACCATAGCTTTTTAATCCACTCGTCTTCTGACGGACACTTGGGCTGGTTCCAGATCTTCGCTATTGTGAACAATGCTGCCACAAACATGGGGGTGCATTTCTTCTTTTCGAACAGTGCTATGGTGTTCATAGGGTATATTCCTAAAAGTGGGGTAGCCGGGTCAAAAGGCAGTTCGATTTATAATTTTTTGAAGAATCTCCATACTGTTTTCCACAGTGGCTGCACCAGACTGCATTCCCACCAGCAGTGCAGGAGGGTTCCCTTTTCTCCACATCCTCGCCAGCACTTATTCTGTGTTGTTTTGCTGATGAGTGCCATTCTGACTGGTGTGAGGTGATACCTCATTGTGGTTTTAATTTGCATTTCTCTAATAATTAGTGATGTTGAGCATTTTTTCATATGTCTTTTAGCCATCTGAATGTCTTCTTCGGAGAAATTTCTATTCATTTCTTTTGCCCATTTTTTGATTGGATTGTTTGTCTTCCTGGTGTTGAGTTTTATAAGTTCTTTATAAATTTTGGTTATTAATCCCTTATCCGACGTGCTGTCGAATATGTTCTCCCATTGTGTGGTTTGTCTTTTTATTCTGTTCTTATTGTGTTTAGCTGTGCAAAAA